>JAHHZJ010002605.1:0-21725 GCA_021437245.1 Aegilops speltoides
GGGGTTTACCACATGCTTGCCGGAGACCTTCCCGCTCCATGTTAAGCCATTCAAGAACAAAGTGTACAAGACAAAGGATCGAGACCCCGGCGAGCGGAGCTTGCCGGGAAGGCCATTTCAGGATCAAGATTACATCACTCACGCAAGGCCCCGGCGAGGGCAGCTCGCCGGGAAGGCTAGGAGATTACATCATAGAAGCGGCGCCTCGGCATGCTAAATGCGTCCAGCAAGGGGCCGGGGCGGCAAGTTCTGAGCCCAGCAAGCTCCCGGGCCCGGCAGAATCAAGACCCGACAAGGTGCTTGCACCGGAAGGAGTCTTGTTGTGTGCACTGCGCTCGAGCTCATCCGCCCAGCGTCGCCAGGGCCTTTCCGAGCAGCGTGGCGGATGGGCTGCTGCACAGGGGACACGGTGGCATTTCACGGTTGGTGGATCCATCGCCGTGGCGGACCGGAGACGCATAAGGCGGGAGCTTTTGGGTCGACGCGGACTGGCATTAAATGCCCTTGTCCCCTCTGTCAAAAATAGGTAGAAACCACTATTCATACTGCTTTGTAGCTTCACTTTGTTCCGCCTTTGTTCCAACTACCACCTTTTTACATTTCTACCCCTTTCTCCTACGTTGACACATGTCGGTGACCCCTTGCACTATAAAGGAGGCCCATACTGGCGTAAGGGGTTGGACAGATTCAGCTAGCCAAGGGTTGGCCGAGTTCAACTCACATGACACCACGTCGCTCATTCTCTTGAGCAAGATCAATACAAACACAAGCAGCGATGAGGGTTTTATCTCCGGAGAGCCCGAAGCTGGGTAAAAATCCGCCAGCGTGCTCGCTCTCGATCTGCTCTCCGCGCCTCCGCCCTCGCACCGCGCACTCACGAAAGGGCCCTCCGCCCCATAGGTGCCCTTTCCGAGCATCTCGGCGCGCGCGAGGTAGAAGCGTCGAGGTGTCGGACCTGATCCGGCGTCAGCGGCGGCCTTCGTTATCAACCTCTCCGATTTCATCAACAATTCGTCAACAATCGCGCCATGGCCCGAAGAAGGCGGGGCTGCAGAACCCGTCTGCGTCTCTTCGCCACCACGAGCCAGCGGTGGGCGGAGAAACGCCGACGAAAGATCATCGCCGCCCGAAGACACTTTCGGCGGCCGCCGCGGATCAAGGGCAGGGCGGGTGACCGCGCTTGGCCTCCGTGGATCCCACGTCCATCTCAGCGCCACGACGACCCAGCAGCGCCATACCACGGGAGGTGGTATCCGCTTTCTTTAGTGCAAGACTACGCCGGAGGCTCGCGGGATGCCCCCGGGCCAACGTCCGGACACGAGCAAAGCGAGGCGCGAGGAAGACCCTGCTCCCTCTAACTGCTGTTAGGAGTCCGAGCCTACCCGCTCCTCGCCGCCGCTCGCTCCCCTCCACTCCGCGGAAAGCGCTCGTGAGCGCAGCTATCCCTCGACTTCCCTCCGGCGGACAAAGCCGAGGACTGAGGCTACCATCAAACTGGTGGCCGCCGTAACAACGACCCTTCACAGCAGCCGGCGACCTCGCGGCGCGGCAAGCTGGCGAAACGGCGCTAGCGGCGACAAGGCGCCGGGGTGCAACCCGATGCACTCCCGCCGCGAAGCAAAAACGCCGTCCGCAGAACAATGCGACAACGGCTCCACGGCATCGTCGGATCCGCGAGACTCGTCGGGATCAACGCCAGTCCTCGGCGACCGGGCGACAAGAAGACGCTTCGGACCACGATCGGCGCCGCCGAGAAGCTTCGGCGACAATCGCACCGAAGAGCTGGAAGCGCTGTCGGCGTGTCGCGCCCGGTGAACTAAAGCGACTTGCCGTCTGGCGGCGAGCTGCCCTGCGTTCACCGCGAGCTCTGGCAGTCCGTCGGCCCAACATGAAGAACTTCAAGCCCGGCGTGCGAAGCGGCGGCAAACGCACCCTCGGAGTTCCTCGGTGTCTACACCATCGCGGTGCAGGCTGCGGGGCGCGGCGACAAGATACGGCGAACTACTTCCGCTTCGTGCTTAGGGCGAGCGTCCGTTCTTGGCTTATGCACTTGCGGAAGCTCCATTTCTTCTTGGGCGACCTTTGCCATCGGTTGTTGGCGCCTTCACGTGGCCACAAACCCCACGACCAGAGAAGCGATCTCCACATTTTGGCCGGAAGGAAGGAGAATCCTGCGCCAAAGTATATCAGCGCTTCACCGTGTGCGGAACAACATCCACGATGTCCACCCTGCGCGGTTATCAGCGCGTTCCACGAGCGTCGCGTAACCGCCGCATGCGTGAAAAATGGCGATGACCAAGATTCGGGATGTCGCGAGCTTTATGCTCGCCGCCGAGCAAGTCGCCGCAGCGGAAGAGGAGAGCTCCCGGGGAGGATCTTTGGCGGCCAGAGAAGCGATAAGCGACGACACGCCCGGCAAGCAAGAGCCGTGGCGGAATAACCGAAGGAAGAACAAGAAGAGGTGCTTGCCGTCGAAGTCCGGCAAAGAGGCTCCCGCCAAGCAAAGCGCAGGGCTGCTTCTCCGGCAAGGAGCATGCCTATGGCAACCGACCGACAAGCGGGGCGGCTCGACAAGCAATCTGCAAAATCCACCGCACCAAGGCCCACGATCTCACCAATCGCAAAGCGCGTCGAGTACCTCGTCCGAGCAGCAAAAGGCTAATCTGAGTAGCGACAAGGAAAGGGCCCAAGGTGGCGGGAGAACCGAGCAAGCGGCCGTTCAATGGCGGGGAGGGCGTCGCGACAAGGCTAAGCAGCGGCAAGGTGATCGACCTCCCGGGGCGCGACAAAGATGAAGAAGATGCGATGAAGAGATGGAGAATGAGGATGGCGGTGAGCAGGGAGTTCGAGAAGGCCACAGAGGTTCGCGCAGCGTGACGGCGGCGCCTCTCGCACACCTCCACCGCCCGGCTAAAGCGGTGGGTGCGTGAGGTGAGCAGCGAGCCGCCCATGGAGTCGCATGAGCTCCTCAAATGGTCAACCGCCCATCATTTTTGATCTTGAGGATCACCTGACCGCACCACCGCGGTCGGGTGCTTGCCGATGCTGGTCTCACCCACCATCCGCAACCTCAAGGTCACCAAAATGTTAGTTTGGCCGGGCGGCGGCTGAACAGATCTCCTCTGCTGTGATCGAGAAGCTCAAATTCAGATAAGCGAGCTCGAAGAGACGGTTCTTTCAAGGAATCAATCCGGGGCCGGAGCAAGCCCAAGGAAAGATCACTCTGTCGGTGACCTTTGGCGGGAGCTCAATTTCAGGACTGAGCGCCTCACTTTCGGCGTCGCCGATATTCCGTTGCCATACAATGGAATACTCGGCGTCCCTGCCCGCCAAGTTCATGGCAGCTTCCACTATGCTGCTAGCGTGCTCAAGATGCGGGGCCGATAAGCGTCATCACTATCCGCGGCGACAAGAAGGATCGCTTATCTGCACCCGACAAGATCTACCGGGATCTGCAGCAGCAGCCCGACAAGAATCGCTTGCCGCTGAAGCTCCCGGGGAAGAAGGCGAAGACCAAGTCCGGCAGCGCTCTGGGCCCACTCCGCGACCGCACCTCTTGGTCTTTGCGCTGCCGACGAGGGCGTCCGTCGAGCTCCACCGACAAGAGTAAAAGAGAATGGCCGCCCGCCGGCAGCAAGAAGGTGCGCCAGGAGGGCGGCGCTGGTGGTACCTTCACCATCGATTGCCGCAACGACAAATAGGAAGCGGCTCGTTGCCTTCTGCGGGCGAATGTCGATGTGTTTGCATGGCAACCATCGACATCCCCGGAGTTCGAGGAAGGTGATTGAGCACAAGCTTGCCGTTTGCCGCATGCGCGACCGTCAAGCAAAAAGTGAGGAAGCAAGCCGTGGGCGCCAAGAATTCATCAGCGAAGAAATCAAGAAGCTAGAGGCAGGCCTAGTTGAGGCGTGATCCATCCGGCGTGGTTAGCAAACCCGATTATCGTCGTGCGCCAAGGCCAGCGGGAAATGGAGGCTGTGTATAGACTTCACCGATGTGAATAAAGCATGTCCCAAGGATCCATTCCCTTGCGCGCATTGACCAGATTGTTGACTCCACCTTGCGGATGTGAACTACTACGCTTTCTTGATGCATACTCGAGGCTATCACCGGATCTTTATGGCCAAGAGGATGAGAGAAGACTGCATTTATCACTCCATGTGGCACTTATTGCTTCGTACGCATGCCATTTGGACTGAAGAATGCAGGATCAACATTTGCAAGGGTAGTATATACTGCTTTTGAACCACAGATCCACAGAAATGTAGAGGCCTACATGGACGATATCGTGGTGAAGAGCAAGAGCAAGGATACGCTGATTCAAGATTTGGAAGAGACATTTCAGAACCTGCGCAAGATACAGCTTAAGTTGAACCCCGAGAAGTGCGTCTTTGGAGTTCCCTCCGGCAAGCTCCTCGGGTTCTTTGTGTCCTGAGAGGGGATTGAAGACAACCCCGAGCAAGATTAAAACCATTGAGCAGATTGAAGCCCGAGGCGAGTCAAGGATGTCGGAAGGCTTGCGGGTTGTGTGGCTGCCCTCGGTGAGTTCATTTCAAAGTCCATGAGCAGCCCCTACCTTTCTTCAAAATCTTGAAGAAGGCGGGTCCCATAAGTGGACTCCGGGCGGAGCAGCAGCTGCAGAGATTTGAAGCGGTACCTATCCTCCACCCCAATACTTATCGCACCTAGACCACGGGAGAAGTTCTTTGCTATACCTAGCGGCAACCAACCCAGTGGTTAGTGCTGCGCTAATAGCGGAGAGAGTCCGACGAGGGCGCTACACCACCGGCAAGCAAGTCCGGCGACAAGCGAGGGCTGCTCCGACAAGCTCCGGCCCGACAAGGACAACTCACTGCGAGAGAGCAGGATGAGGTGCGGAAGAAGATGGTGCAGCGCCCAGATGTATTTTGTAAGTTCCCTTCTCCGGGCTAGGTCAAGATACTCGGTGTGCAAAAGTTGCTTCGGCCTCCTCATGGCCTCGAAAGCTGCGCCATTACTTCGGGCACATGAGATAACGGTGGTCACTCGCTTTCCGGCGAAGAGGATATTGCACAACCCGGAAGCAGTGAGCAGGATCGTTGAGTGAGGCCTTTGGAGCTGTCGAGCTTTGGACTCAAGTTTGAAAGTACTTCAACCATACAGAGCCGAGCTTTGGCAGAATTTATAGCAGAATGGACCCCAACACCCAATGAGGAAGCCCAAGAGATAAGTGCACCCGTACAAAAGGCAACAAATGAATGGGTAATGTACTTTGATGGTGCCTTCTCATTTGCAAAGCGCCGTGTGCGGCGTGGTACTCATCGCAGCCACGGAGAGCACCTCAAGTATGTTATCAGATGCATTTCCCAAAGGGAGCAAGCGACAAACAACAACTGCGCTGAATATGAAGGTTTGCTCGCCGGCCTCGAGGATTGCGGCCGAACTTGGGATCGGGGAAGTTGATCGTGCGGGGAGATTCTCAGTTGGTGGTCCGGCAAGTTAACAAGAACTATCAGAGCCCTTTGATGGAGGCTTATGTCGATGAAGTAAGGAAGCTTGAGGCGCTTTGAAGGTCGCAAATGGAGCCGTCCGAGAACTCGAGAATGAAATCGCGGATGGCCTTTCAAAGTGTGCCTCAATGAAGTTACACGTGGAAGCAGGGGACCTTCTTGCTCAAGCTGACTCAACCATCCATCCGCCATCAATTGGGCACTCCAAAAAAGAAAGTTGGTCTCTGGCGACTACTTGCGGGCGGGTCATCTGAAGCCGCGCCAAGGTCCCCAAGATCAGCGACCGAATCTTGAGAGCAGTTTGCTCCTGCAGATCCTCCGGATCTGACGGTCGAAGCAAGTGTTCCCGACAAGCTTCGCCCGGCGAGCTTGCGGAGACTTCAGCTCCGCGAGAATAGCGATTCTTGCCGTAGAAAGCTGAGGTTCCATGCTGGCCCTCGTGCCTTTAGCCCTTGTCGTCGAGCCACGAGCTTCGGCATGGGGCGCAGCAGATCGTCCGATTTCTTGCAAGCGGAGAACTTCCGACGACCGGAAGAAATAGAAAAGATAATCGGATAGTCAAGTATGTACGGTTAAGTGGATAACGAGCTGTCTGCAGTAAGAAAGGCTCAATGGTGTCGGTGAAGTGCATCTCCGGGAGGATGGGATGGAAGCATTGGCGAAATACACGGAGGCATATCACGGCCACCACATTGGCGCCAAGGCGCTTGCGGAAGGCTTTCGGCAAGGGTTCTTTGGCAAGAAAGCCCTCAAGATGCAAGCGCACTAGTAACCAAGTGTGAAGCATGCGGTTCCATGCAAAGCAGATTCATCGACCAGCTCAAGCTCTCCAAACAATCCCTTTGTCTGGACCTTCTCGATGCAGGGGCTCGATATCCTCGGCCCTTTCCCCGCAGCTGTTCGGGGCTTTGATACTTATGCGTAGCAATCGACAAGTTCACAAAGTGGCGGAAGTGGAGCGGTGAGAAAGGTGATGACACAATCAGCGATCAAGTTCTTGAGTCCATTGTGTGTCGTTCGGGATCCCCAGAGATTATCGCGACAGCGGTACACAATTCACGGTCAGCGCCTTCATGCGGTCGTCCGAGACCTTGGCTCCAAAGTGCATTTACAGCTCATTGCTCACCAGGAGCAGCGGTCAAGCGGAAGGGCCAATGCTGAAGTGCTGCGCGGACTCAAGACAAGAACTTTCGGCAGGCTGCGCCAAGTCGGAAGAAATTGGATAGAGGAGCTGCGGCGGCTCTTTGGTCAATCGAGCGACACCGTCGAGCCACCGTGACAGACACCCTTTGCTCTAGTCAATGGAGCGAGGCGAGTTCTCCCCACGGAACTCATATACGGATCTCCTCGAGTGCTCGCTTATGATGAGCTTGCAGCAAAAACAAGCTGCGGCAAGATGATGCGTTGCTCCTCGAGGAGGGGCGTCTCGAGGCTGTATGCGAGCTGCTCGATACCAGCAGGCCTTGCGCCGCTTACCATAGCCGCAAGGTCAAAGCCAGGAGTCTCGAGGAAAGGCGACCTTGTTCTTGGCGTGTTGATCCGCCAAGAATTCCAACAAGTTGGCCCGAAGTGGGAAGGCCCTTGCTCGGGTGAGGCAAGTCGAGGCGGCGTTGTCGCCCTCGAGACCGAAGAGGGCTTACCGGTGAGCAACTCCTGGAACATAGAGCATCTTCGCAAGTTTCACCCATAAGGCGGCGGTTGCGCGATCCGTTCCAGCAACCACCTTTTATGCAGAGCCTTGCCGCTGTTGCATGTAACCCCTTGTACAAAGCGGCGCGAACCTGCGCATCGATAAAGTTTACATGTTTTGCACTAGTTGCCTTTCCGTGCTTTTCTTCGCTATTTGCATGTGTTATTTGGCATTTCTCGTGTGACACACATATCGATGATAAGCAATAATACGCCGAAAGGCCATATACTTGTTCCTTCTTCTTTTGCATCTTAAGCGGAAGGCACGTTCCTCGCGCACAAGTTTGCGGGGGAAGGAAATGGAAGATGAACCAAGTGCTGTTCAAGAAGAGAAGCTTGCCGAAGCATACGGATCATAAAGCTAAGTTATTGGAATTTGAGTAGTCCAAACTTTAAATTTTAAGTTACCTTCCTTGAACAACCGCACTTTGTATGGGAAACTGTGCTCGGAGGAACCGACCCGTGGATACCGCACCTTTATCTTGTTTCGAGCGAACGCTCAGCGACTTAAGTGTGCTGCGACCAATGTCGCGCGCCTTGTTTCGTTTTCGAGTCCGCTCAGCAAGACAAGTGCGTTGCGACTAGCGGCATGCAAGGTTGCTTGCCGGTAAGAGACCGGCCCAGGCTGCTTGAGTTCAACACTTTCGGCGCTTCGGCACAGGACCCCTTGCCGGCAAGTTTCCTAGAAGCGTAGGATTGAAACATACAAAGTTGAGGATCCAAACAAGGGAGATAACATTGCATCTATTGATCAAAATAAAGATAATATCTCGCAAGGAATAACTTGTCGCGATGGCTAATGAGTTCATAACACCCTATGCAGCAACAAAAAGAAATAAAGATAAAGGAGGCTTAGTCTGCGATTACCGCCCTCCACCACGGGATCTTGTTCACTTTAGCAATAATGTGGGCGACCTGTTCCTTGAGCCTCCATGTTAGCGTCGGTGGCAAGCTGCGAAGAAGCGTTGGTGAGGTTTATACGGGATTGCGGTATCGATCTTCGTCGACAGCGCTCCATGGTTCCCAGCGTACGGTGGCGTGAGTCTCCTCGGCGAGCTGAGCGGGGATCTTCTTCCGCAGATTTGCAAGGGCAGCGCGATCCCCCACGAAGAAGAGGTGAGCTTGGCGCCGTGAGCGAGATTTGGATCCGGGAGTAGATGAGATGCTCCGGCTTGGCGCCCGGCAGCTCTGATCGATGTCGGACGCACAAGACACTAGGTCCTCGGTCCATAACTTTCGGATGCAGTGGAACTGCTCGGCTGACCTTGTTGGCGCTGTCCATCGAGGCTCGTTCCTCGCGGAGCTCCTCCTTCAACTTGGTCTCCCGATCCCGGGCGGCGTCGAGCGAGTCCCTCAGCGCGGAGACTTGCAGCTCAAGGTCCTCGATGGAGTCCTTGGCGGCCTTCAACTCGTCGCCCTTCTTGGAGAGATGCACCTGGAGTTCCGAGTTGGTGTGGGCATCTTTCTCGCGCTCCATGTTGAGCGCGGCGACCTTCTCCTCGCTCGCCTTCAGCAACTCCTCCAGCTGCGCAACCTTAGCGGCAAGTTCCTCTTTGGCGGTCTCCGCGGCAGCTGCGGCGGTTCTCGCCTCCTTCAGCTCCCCGCCAAGAGCCCGCTCCCGCGCGGCAAGGTCCTCCTCGTGGGCGTCAAGGTTGACTTTCCGCTGGATGAGCTCCCCTTCTCGCCGGGACAGCTCCACCCCGGCGAGCCGCTGCTGCTCTTCGGCCTCGCCCTTCTCCAGCAACCACTCTTCGTACTCCCCGGCAAGTCGCTCGCGCTTCTCCGCCACCTCACGGAGAGCAGCCTGGTTGGCGGCCCTGAGCTCTCCAGCGCTTCTCCATCTCCTCGGCGGCCTTGGCGGCGAGGCTCCGGGAAGCAACCGCTTGCTTTGGCCCGGTAAAGGGCGAAGCTGGTGAAGCAGCTTTCTCCTCGGCCCGTCGCTCGCGCCCTCAACGATCCTCAAACCCATGGGCGAGGACCTCCCGTCGAAGGCCTCGCCCTCCAGCGAGGTCGCGACGACGAACCCCCGACACACTGGATGAAGAGCGCCGTTGGGGGTTTTCAAGTAGTAGCCGGACTGCTCCCTCCGCGTGAGGAGTCGGCCGCGCAGCGGTGTTTGATGCTCCCGCCGCCTCCGGATCGGCGGCGTGGTCGCCATCCCCCTCCCCGGCCGCGGCGTCCGCAGCCGGAGCGGTCTCCTGCGCGTCTGGCCCGGCGGCTTCTGCCGTGTCCTCGGCGGCATGGGCATCGCCGCCGCCACCCTGCGCGCCCTCCTCCTCCTCGATGACGACGAACTCTGTCTCCATCTGCTCGGGGGGAGGAGGATCTAGAAGAAGAAGAAAAGGGAAAAGAAGTTCAAGCAAATACCCAAAAAGAGACAACGCCAAGAAGACAAGTTGCCGAACCTACCATGGCGGACATCGTCAGTGGCAGGCTCCCTCGCCGGGGAGCTCCGCCTTGGCGGAGTGGGCGCCCTCGCCGGGCTGCTCACCCTTGGCGGGGTACTCGCCCTTGGCGAAGTACCCGCCTTTGGCGGAGCGCCCTCCCTTGCCGGAGAGTTTAACCTGGGCGGGGACGGTGGGGCCTGCGGCTCCTCGGAGGCGACCTCCGGGCGCTCCTGCCGCTGTGGCTCCTCCTCTGCACAAGTAAAGACAAAAATACCAAGGCGTCAGTACAAAACCAAAATCTTCAAACGCGCCCGGCGAAAGTCTGCGAACCAGAGCTTCTGGCGGGGGCTGCGGCTGAAACTGCTCCTCGGGCGGCGCTCGGGTCCGGCAAGCTTGGCTCCGCCGACGTCCCGATCGCCCGGCGGAGCAAATCATCGCGACTTGACCACGGGCACCTTGGCTCTCTTACGCTGCCTGAGCAAGGTCACTGAAATCAACATGAGAAGCAGGATTAGCATCGACAATGATCAGCGAAATTTGAGAAGATAAAGATCTCGGATGCTTCTCCTGTTCCTCCTCGTCGTCTTCGCTTAGGGCCGAGAAATCATACTCCGCTTTGGGGCCAGCGTCGGCCGCGAGGGAAGCGGGGCGAAGACTCCCTCGAGGCGCTTATCGGCCCTCGGCGGCAACAGTCTCCCGGGAAGCTTGCGCTGCCCGCCTGAGCTGGTTGTTGCCGAAGGACCTGCACCTCGCTTCCGCCCGCCGCCTTGCGGGCGCTTGCAGGAAGAAAGCCTACAAAGGCTTGCCGAGGCGGGGAGGACTCCGACAGCGAGGAGAGGTCGTCGTTGTAAGGTCCGTGGACCCGCCGGCGTCCTCGGCGGCCTCGGCGTCCTCCTCCTCCTCCTCCTCCTCGCCTGGCCTGCCCCTGGACCCTGCGCCTTGCGCTGCTGCCCCTTCCCCTCTGGCGTCTCCCTCTCTCCGGCAGCGACACCTCTTGCAGCGGCTGACCTCGCCATGCGCTGTGGATCCCGGAGTGCCTCAAGGGGACCCGGCTAAGCGTCGGGAGGAAGTTGCAAGCAACTCGCGGATCTCTGCCTCCTCCGCTGGCGGGGCCTTCGCAGCCTCTGCCTCCTCGGGCGTGTGGCGAACTCTCCTGCCCGCCCATGCAGCCATGGCCTCTTTCGCCCGAGGAAGCTATGTCGCTATTTCCTCGTCCGTGGTGTCCCGTGTCAGCCCCGGGTCGTCCTTGTTCTTCGCCACCTCCTCAAGGTTGTCGAAGAAGGTGAGATGTCTATGGACTCGGGCGGGATCCATGGCGCTCCACGTGCACGAATGGCGCCGCTGGCATCATGGCGAAGGCGATCCGAGCCGTCTTTGTTGCGAGGGCACCACTCCCGGGGAGAGTCTGAACCACTCTGGATGGGCGGGTCATGCCAAAGAGTTCCGGACCATCCCCTCAACTCAGCGTCGTGAAGTTGAAGTTCAGCCCGGGCGCAGCCTCATTATATCCCCGCGCCATACTCCCAGGCGGCCTTTTCCTGTCTGGAGAGCGTCGATGCGGCGGAGAAATCTCGCCAACCACGCAGCAGACAGCTTTCTGTTGAAGCGAAGAATCCGGACAAAGCGGCGTTGAGCTTGACGTCGTCCGGATCGGTCGCTCGATCCTCAGCCCGCCGCGATGGGAGTTGTGCGCGCGGCGGTAATCTGCGGCTCGTCTTCAGCGACCCAGCACCGATCTGCGCCACTCTCCCCACTTGCGCGGAGCTCCCGGCAAGTAGGGGCGCTCTTCTTGTGCGAACGAAAAACCAAGAAATTCCTCCGGAGAGGGTTGCGGCCTCTGCTCTAGGAGTGAAGAAGTGCCTAAACAACGCTACGTTTGGGTGTATCCCTATGAAGTTTTGCACATGTGTGGCGTAAACCGCCATTGTGAGGATGGCGTTGGGGGTGAAATCAAGAAGGTGGAAGCCGTATGTGTTCATAATGTCGCGAAGAAAATCAGAAAAAGGGGCAAAGAGCCGCGGTGGAAAAAGGCTGCGAAGAAGTAGTACCACGGGTAGTTGTCCTTGGTGGCGGCCGGGTGAGCTCTGGTCCGAGGATGCGCATTGGTCTTCTTGCACTACTGGAATCTGGCACTTTGCCATCTGCCATGGCAGATGGCAAAGGCATGTTCGGCGGATGGCAAAGGCTTTGCCATCAGCCCGCGATGGCAAACAGTCGTCCGAAACCCTGCGGTAAAGGCTTCTTTGCCATCTGGCGGCTGATGGCAAGAAACACTATAACTGCCATCTATGGTGATGGCAAAGAGAACTGTGGCTTTGCCATCTGCTAGCAGATGGCAAAGCCTCTTTACGAGGTTAGCTCGTCAGAGGTTAACGGCATACTTTGCCATCAGCCGCAGATGGCAAAGGCTGCGACTCTTTGCCATCGACCGGACCGATGGCAAGGGCTGTGAACTCTTTGCCATCTGCCGGTGATGGCAAAGCTCTTTGCCATCTGCCCGGAGGATGGCAAAGTGATTTATATTGCCCCATTTAATTTTGTTTTTCTTATATCAATTCATTTTCACAGAAATCAAACACAAATATATTTATATGACCAATATAGCATATTCAACACATATTACCAATAGTCATGAACACATATGTATCCAACACATGTTACCAATAGTAGCAAGTTTCATCAGTACAAATACATAGTTTCATCAATATTACATAGTTTCATCCATAGGTAGCAAGTTTCACAAGGTCGAAAACAAAAACTAAATACAAGCACTCCATCAACCCAAGCTTCCATGATCTTAAGCAAATCATAAAATGGGAAAGAAGAAAGTTAGAAGAAGAAGATTATTATGATGCAACTAAAATGTGAAGATTATTATGATGCAACTTATATCGTAAAATAGGTCATTTTGGAGCTAAGTATGGTTATTATGTCATTTTGAGCATACTATAACGACACACTACCGAGCATTTTAGAGCTATCCTAGGTTAAATAGGTCATTTTATGCTAGCTAAGCATATTAAGTCATTTTGAAGGAAACAATGCTAAGTATAGGTCATTTTAGAGCTATCCTAGGTTAAATAGGTCATTTTGGAGCTAATTAAGCTTATTATGTAATTTTTGAACTAGCTAAGCATATTAAGTCATTTTGGAGGAAATAATGCTAAGTATAGGTCATTTAGAGCTAGCCTAGGTTGAATAGGTCATTTTGAAGCTAAGTAAGGTTATTATGTCATTTTGGAGCTACCTAAGCATATGTCATTTCTTAAGCATACTATATCATTTTAGAGCTAGCTAAGCATATTAAGTCTTTTTTGAGGAAAAGATGCTAAGTATAGGTCATTTAGAGCTATCCTAGGTTAAATAGGTCATTTTTATGCTAGCTAAGCATATTAAGTCATTTTGGAGGAAAATGCTAAGTATAGGTCATTTTATGCTAGCTAAGCATATTAAGTCATTTTGAGCTAGTTAAGCATATTGAGTCATTTTGGAGGAAAAATGCTAAGTATATGATTATGTAAGCTAGTATCCATATGGCGAGAGAACCGGGCCGACATGACTAGTCATAGAACCAAGGTGGCACAAGCGTCTGAGACGCAGGCATACATGACCAACCCGAATGCGTGTCGGTCATCAGTGAAAGTAACGTAAGTCGTAGCAAGCTACAAGGACTTCGTGATACACTGCGTGACATTTCCCGTGAGACAGACACGAGGAGCAAGAAGGACACATGCGGTCAATCCATGTGTTCGGAGTAGTAGCGAACTACCATGGCTCGATTGGAAGCACTAGGAGGCATTTCCACTGTATGGAAGGCTACCAAAGGCACATGACTAGGTGTGAATCCCACACATACAATGCATTTCAAACATACACACATTATGCACGATATGTCTAGATATATACAACATGGCATCACAACAAAACTCTATTAAGCAAAACACTTGGGACACTTACCGTCATCACGGAGGTGTAGGTGTAGAGTGTAGGTGTGGGACCCGACAGGCGCGATGGCGAGGCGGAGAAGGATCGATCGATGCTTGTCGGGAATTCTGCTTGCACCAAGATTATTTCAATGTATCGTTAGCATGATGCAACTCAAATGTGAAGACTAGTAACTAATGACCGTTCAAATGAAACTCACCGTGCCCGCGAACAATGGCTGCATCGGCGAGAGGGTTCAGCCGTTCTTCGCACATGGACTGCACATTTGGTTTTGAGTCAGTCATATCTATCTATCTATCTATCTTCTATTATATACTTAAGATAGAAAAAGGCACGCGCCTAAATCAGCACATGAAAATGGCGTTCGCTCATTCGATTGCTTTTTGCAATCTTGATAAACACATGAAAATGGCATGTTACAAGAAGCCACACTATAAATTTTGAAGCGCTAAAAAATGACACTCAAATACAATGAGATTAGGACATCTTAATCGAGCCCGATCGTTCATTGCAATTTATAAAAAAAAAACAGGACACCGATCATAACAAAACTAAAAACCAAAGAAAAAACAGGAGACCGATCAAGGTTGATGGCGCCAGCCCGAGCACGCTAGGCTCAAATCGTTGATGGCGACCAGCGCCAACCAGCGAACGCGCACAATACAACAATACATAGTCATTCAAATAACATAAAATGAGATAAATCGAGGGTACCTATGTTATTTCCGGAATTGATCCCTAGAAATATCCAATTGAATTGCTTGGGGAGCTTTATGATACACCACCATAGTGAGATCTGTCGATTTGCCCATGTGGACCTTTGGATGTGAGGGAACCATGCTGCTGCCCGGTCCCATTCAAAGGATGCATTGACTGTAAAAGAACACATATGAGAATGAAATGCACCGTCATTGCGTTTCTTTCAACAAACTTTGCAAAAGTTGCATCAAGCCACCTATTTTAAGTTTTTAACATGCCACTTTTTGTAACCGAACTCAAATAACACTGTTGTTCAAATATGAGAAAAGTTATAGATTAATGATTAAAATAAGTTTGTTTTCTTGAAAAGTGTATCAAACTTCTAGGAGAAGGCTATACAATATTTTACTAAACTCAATACT
Source organism: Aegilops speltoides (assembly GCA_021437245.1). Taxonomy (NCBI): domain Eukaryota; kingdom Viridiplantae; phylum Streptophyta; class Magnoliopsida; order Poales; family Poaceae; genus Aegilops; species Aegilops speltoides. The sequence goes on from JAHHZJ010002605.1 coordinate 14,632, forward strand.
TTCAGGCCATTTTTTTAAATCAATGCAACCCTCATCGAGTCATATTTTCTAGTACCCCCTACAAATTCTTTAAGGAATAGTACAACATGACATAGTAATGCAATGCCTAGAGTTAAACCTATCAACTTTGGCATGTACATACTTGAATTTGTACCATTGTTCCTGCCATCTTACATTACATAGTTATAACTGAATTACTATGCAATCATTATTCTGAAACAATACATAAGAACATGCAGATCTGCATGTCAAGTTTTCTCTAAGAATAAATTTAGGTACACGTCACAATAAAACCAGAGTAGTGATTGTTCAATAGAAAACTGGTAGTTCACTTTGTTTCCTATATCCATTTGCCTCTAGTAAGATTTTCTTTGCAAGCAAAAAAACATGGAACAAATCTGAATTAGATTCATAATTAAAATCTGCAGATTTGAAAATAAAAAAAACGAGGACCATTATAACGAACATGGAAACTAAAGTAGTTCTTATTGAACAACTTGGATTGGTGATTGTGTACTTGAGGAGGCGAATGGTGAGTCCATACAAGCCAATCTCCTTCTTGTTGATTGAGTTTTCTAAGATTGGCGATTGTATTTGCGGCATACCATTTGATGTATGGTATGGCGGCATGATGATCTACCTTGTTACGGATAAGTGGGTCTCTTCACTTTATATTTTGGTGATACCGTTAAACTTCTCAATGATGACCACGATAATGTTAACTTTGATGGAATGACCATTTACAGAGGACAAGTATGGACCTGCAATTCAGAATTACAAAAATATTGGTTAACCTCCGTACACATAAAATGAGATGGGCATGTATGAAGAATAAATATCTATTGAAGTTTAAAGCCAAAAGTTTAGATCCGATTATGAAGAAGCAACATTAACATGACCTCAAGGGTTACAGTGTGGTGTTTGTGAAGGATTGAAGTGATTAATTAATACATTCGAAATGCTCATTGAATCGAGGCGCATAGATATTCAATTTAGAGAACTTGTTTCTTGGAACAAGTTTCCGGTTTGAGTATAAGAGCACATTAAGATGTTCAACTTTTTGTTAGCAGCTCTTGCAAAGATGACTCAAGATATTATCATGACAAGGGAGAAATAGAAACGAGAGAAGGATCAAGAAGAAGTGCTTGCTAAGGAAGAATACAAAATAAGAACACTGTCTTAAATGTGTGTTTTCCATCCTTATACAATCCTTGTTGACCACTAAACTACCTCACAATACTATTTACACTGATAGAATGATGGTTATGCAACTAAGTACTAGCAAATTACATGACACATTAATGTCTCCCAATATAGAATACAACAGGGAGCTTCTCCTAATCGGTGCGAGCCATGTGTTGGAAGATCACGAGACTCCATGTGGAATTGGAATATACATCTGGGAAAATCTCAAAAGTAAAGCGATAGGTTGGGAGCATGTGATTTGGAATCAGCTAGCATGAAGGCTACGGTGAAAATGACACGGAAAGGGTGACCAGTAATCAAGTGGAATAATGCAAGCTGCTACAGCTGCTTTCCAAGTCCATCCGAGCGGATAAAGAAGGAAGCCGTGAGCTCTCAAGGTGTCATGTCAATGGCCTATTGATTCAAGGAATAAAAAAGAGGCTTTAGGCGTTGCTAATCAGCTGCGTTTGGGTCAAGGGGATATACTCGGATCAACTAAACTGACCGAAACACGAAACTTCGCTTCAATAAACTATCTGAGAGGGAAATTAATACAGCAAGATGAATTATTATGAAAAAGTATAGATAACCCCATTGCTGTCATGCTGCGAGCACCATACATGCTAGTGGTACTTGGTAAGCTGCTAGGCACGTTAGTTATTTATTGTTGGCATCGATCCATCCCCTCGGAGCTCGGGACCAGGTTAGTATTGGTTCATCAAAGGTACTAGTACTAGTATAACATGAGACCACGGACACGATCCGGCGTTACGAGATCATACACATCATGCACGGGATGATGAGCAGCAACCGGTGGGCGTGGACCGGCGGAGGGAGCATTATGGCGAGACCACGAGGAATAAACCAACCGCGGTGTTGCCTTGCCGCGGGCGCGGCCAGAAGCCGCTAGCGGTTGCCGCCCGGCGTCGCCACGACATTGCAAGCGGCGTCGCGCTGACTACGCGCCACGAGAATACAGCGTTGGCGGGAAACGAAGCTGCTCGGCGCGCTCGTGAGCGGTCGATCTCGTCGTCACGTGCTCTTCCGGGTCAAGCGGGCAGGGAACCCCGTCGCGCTGGCGTGGGCGGCTGGCTGGTGGCTGCCTTTCCCGACCTCCTCCGGCGGGCGGCGGCCTTGGCAATCAATACAAGAGAAGAGAAAACATGAGGCCAACAGAGCCGCGCTAAAGAGGTGGCGCAACACGAGGCGGAGGGATATGAGGAGGAGGAGAAGGCGCATGCGAATCGAAGTCGAGGCGAGCAGTGGCGAGGCAGGCGTCGGCGTCGGCGTGGCGGGGTGCTTGGGCGGGTGAGATCGCGTGGGAGGGAGGGAGAGGACAGGAGAGAGGAGAGGAGGAGAGAGGAGGATAACCCCACAGTTTTTTTTAACTGGAAAATAATAACCTCATCTCTTTGCCATCTGCCGGCAGATGGCAAGAATTACCGTCTATTTGGCGGATGGCAAAGAGTGGGGACTGGTCGCCCGTTACCGTTTAGCGGCCACATGATTTGCCAACCTCTTTGCCATCTGGCTGGAGATGCTTAAGATATTGCCATCCACTAGCAGATGGCAAAGAATTGGCTGATGGCAACCATGTTCTTTTGCCATCTCCGGTTCTTGCCATCTGTTTTTTATACGGAATGGCAAAGATGTTCTTTGCCATCGGTGGCGGATGGCAAAGAAGTGGCGATGGCAAATTCGATTTCAGTGAGTGTTGGCCCGAACAAGTAGTACTTGTTCCAGAGTTCCCTTACGCCGGAGCGGCGGGAAGGCGACGTTCTGCTTCCGCATCAAAGGCGACCCGCCGCCTGCTCGGATTTCTCCTTCTTGGTCTTCTCCGCTTTCCCCCCAGCCTTGGGCCATAAGCGGGCGGCGAGGAAGGAGGCGCGAAAATCGGCGGCGCCCGAGCGAAGCAGCGGCGGAGGAGATGCGGAGGTGGGCGCAAGGGGATCTCTGGAGGAGGAAGAAGATGCAATGATAAGCGATGGAGGAACCGCTCCTGCTTCCTCTGTTTTATGGGGAAGTGGGGCGTCCCGCTCTTCCATTAAAGGCGTGGGCGTCCCATCCCGACGCCGCAATCGGCACGCGCTGCGTTCGCGGGGAATGCTGCCGATGCGGAAGTGGATTCGACGGCGCCGTGGGCGGCGTGTGCCCGTGCCTGTTTTGGGCGGCAGCAAGGCGCTCGGCACCGTGTGTAGGTGGGCCAGGCGGCCTCTGTCGGTGTACTAAGGTAGGGTACCTCAGTACTAACGTACCTGGCAGTTGCAGACTCCAGCGAGGGTTTACCACATGCTTGCGGAGACCTTCCCGCTCCATGTTAAGCCATTCAAGAACAAAGTGTACAAGACAAAGGATCGAGACCCGGCGGAGCTTGCCGGGAAGGTATTTCGGATCAAGATTACATCACTCACGCAAGGCCCCCCGCGGCGGCTTCGCCGGGAAGGCTAGGAGATTACATCATAGAAGAGCGCGCCTCATTGCTGCGTCGGCAAGGGCCGGGGCGACGCAAATACTGAGCCCGCAAGCTCCGGGCCCGACAAAGTCAAGACCCGGCAAGGTGCTTGCCGGAAGGAGTCTTGCGTGTGCTGCGCTCTAGCTCATCCGCCATGCAGCGTACGCATGCAGGGCCTTTCCGTGAGCAGCGTGGCGGATGGCTGTGCACTTTGCTTTGGGGACACGGTGGCATTTCATGGTGGTGGATCCATCGCCGTGGCGGAGCGGAGGCGTGAGGCGGGGAGCTTTTGGGGTCGGCGGCGGGCATTAAATGCCCTTGTCCCTCTCTGTCAAAATAGGTAGAAACCACTATTCATGCATCTGTAGCTTCCTTTGTTCCCGCCTTTGTTCCAACTACCACCCTTTTTACATTTCTACCCCTTTCTCCTACGTTGACACCTGTCGGTGACCCCTTGCACTATAAAAGGAGGCCCATGCACAACGTAAAGGGGGTTGGACAGTTCAGCTAGCCAAGGGTTCGGCCAGTTCAACTCACGCAACACCACGATACGCTCATTCTCTTGAGCAAGATCAATACAAACACAAGCAGCAGTAGGGGTTTTATCTCTCCGGAGAGCCCCGAAGCTGGGTAAAAATCCGCCCGTGCTACCTTCGATCGCTCTCCGCCTCCTCCGCCCTCAAGACTCGCACTCACGAAAGGGCCTCAGGCCCTATAGGTGCCTTTCCCCGGCACACCTGATGACCAAAGCGGATCTACTTGCACCATCGAGATCTCGAACTTTAACCGCCAAAACTATTGTTTTCATCCTGTAGTCCCATTTAGAATTACTAACGTCCTTTTTGGGCGAGATTTCGTGAACGCTTTCATGCGGTTTGTGTGCAAGTATTTCAAACCATATGGACCTAAAAATTAGAAGTCATTCCATCTTTATTCCCTAGAGTCTTCGGTAGTTTTCTAAACGCTCCGGTCGAAGCGTTATCATTCTTGTTAGTTTGAGTGAATTCCCTCGGTATGATAATTTTTCATCAGCTTGTTCCCGTTTCTTCTCTAGCTTTGAGCTCGACACACTATTCTAGCTAGACATGGAACTGGCTCAGTATACCTGATGACCAAATGGATCTACGGCACCATCGAATCTCAAACTTTAACTGCCAAAACTATTGTTTTTATCTTGTAGTCCCTTTTAGAATTACTAAAGTCCTTTTTTGGGCCGAGATTTCCCGGAACACTTTCTCGGGTTTGTGTGCAAGTATTTCAAATAATTTTTTTTTGAATTTTTTTGCCTCCAGATCTTAAAAGGCCCGTAACTTTTTTTCTGTTAGGCTTTTGAGGATTTTGAAAAGCGTTTAACGAGGATTTTGAGGATTTTCTGTTAGATTACCGAGTGAATTGCCTCGGTATGATAATTCTATCATCAGTTTATTCCTGTTTCTTCTCTTGCTCGAGCTCCTAATAACTATTCTAGCTAGAGATGGTTGTGGCTCCGTAACACTGATGACCAAACGGATCTCTGGCACCATTGAATCTCAAACTTTAACCGCCAAAACTATTGTTTTTCATCCTGTAGTTCCATTTAGAATTACTATCGTCCTTTTTGGGCGAGATTTCCGTGAGCAGCTTTAAATGCGGTTTGTGTGCAAGTATTTCAAACCATACGGACCTAAAAATTAGAAGTCATTCCATCTTTATTCCCTAGAGTCTTCGCAATAGTTTTCTAAACCGCTCGATTGAACATCGTTATCATTCTTGTTAGTTTGGTGAATTCCCTCGGTATGATAATTTTTCATCAGCTTGTTCCCCGTTTCTTCTCTAGCTTTGATCTGAGACACTATTCTAGCTAGACATGGGTCCGGCTCGTAACACTGATGACCAAATGGATCTCGGCACCATCGAATCTCAAACTTTAGCCGCCAAAACTATTGTTTTCATCTTGTAGTCCTTTTAGAATTACTAAAGTCCTTTTTGGGCGAGATTTCCCGAACACTTTCTCGGGTTTGTGTGCAAGTATTTCAAATAATTTTTTTTGAATTTTTTGCCTCCAGATCTTAAAAGCCCGTAACTTTTTTTCTCGTTAGGCTTTTGAGGATTTTGAAAGCGTTTAACGAGGATTTTGAGGATTTTCTGTTAGTTCGAGTGAATTGCCTCGGTATGATAATTCTATCATCAGTTTATTCCTGTTTCTTCTCTTGCACAGGCGACACACTATTCTAGCTAGACATGGTTGTGGCTCGTAACACTGATGATTAAGCGGATCTCAAGCACCATCGATCTCAAACTTTAACTGCCAAAACTATTGTTTTTCATAATGTAGTCCCATTTAGAATTACTAAACGTCCTTTTTGGGCTGAGATTTCCAGAGCGCTTTAACGTGCGGTTTGTGTGCAAGTATTTCAAACCATACTGGACCTAAAATTAGAAGTCATTCCATCTTTATTCCCTAGAGTCTTCGGTAGTTTTCTAAACCGCTACCGTCGAACCGTTATCATTCTTGTTAGTTTTGAGTGAATTCCGTCGGTATGATAATTTTTCATCAGCTTGTTCCCGTTTCTTCTCTAGCTGGGCGACACACTATTCTAGCGAGACATGGGTGCGGCTCGTAACACTGATGACCAAATGGATCCATGGCACCATCGAATCTCAAACTTTAAGCGCCAAAACTATTGTTTTCATCTTGTAGTCCTTTTAGAATTACTAAAGTCCTTTTTTGGGCGAGATTTCCGGAACACTTTCTCGGGTTTGTGTGCAAGTATTTCAAATAATTTTTTGAATTTTTTGCCTCCGGATCTTAAAGCCCGTAACTTTTTTCCATTAGGCTTTTGAGGATTTTGAAAACGTTTAACGATTTTGAGGATTTGTTAGTTACGAGTGAATTGCCCGTATGATAATTCTATCATCGAGTTTATTCCTGTTTCTTCTCTTGCAGGCGACACACTATTCTAGCTAGACATGGTTGTGGCTCGTAACACTGATGACCAAGCGGATCTACGGCACCATCGAATCTCAAACTTTAGCGCCAAAACTATTGTTTTTCATAATGTAGTCCCATTTAGAATTACTAACGTCCTTTTTTGGGCGAGATTTCCGAGGCGCTTCGTGCGGTTTTGTGCAAGTATTTCAAACCATACGGACCTAAAATTAGAAGTCATTCCATCTTTATTCCCTAGAGTCTTCCGGTAGTTTTTCTAAACCGCTCGATCGAACCATCGTTATCATTCTTGTTAGTTTTGAGTGAATTCCCTCGGTATGATAATTTTCATCAGCTTGTTCCCGTTTCTTCTCTAGCTTTGAGCGACACACTATTCTAGCGAGACATGGGTGCGGCTCGTAACTGATGACCAAATGGATCCATCGGCACCATCAATCTCGAACTTTAACGCCAAAACTATTGTTTTTCATCTTGTAGTCCTTTTAGAATTACTAAAGTCCTTTTTTGGGCGAGATTTCCGGAACACTT
>JAHHZJ010002606.1:0-22518 GCA_021437245.1 Aegilops speltoides
ATGCTAAAGAGTTGATGTTGGACAAGGAACACAACATAATGAGTTATGTTTTCTTACATCTGAGATAAAGTATGTTCTCATGGTTCCTCTAACATGTGGAGCTTGCCTTTCCCCCTCATGCTAGCCAAATTCTCAGCACCAAGTAGAGATACTACTTGTGCTTCCAAATACCCTTAAACCAGTTTAGCCATGAGAGTCCACCATATCTACCTATGGATTGAGTAAGATCCTTCAAGTAAGTTGTCATCGGTGCAAAATTGCTCTTTAAATATGCATGACTTATTGGTGCAGAGAAATAAGCTTTGTACGAACTTGTTGTGGACACAATAAAAGTGACGGACTGCATAATAAAGGTTCACATACAAGGGGCAATATAAAGTGACGTTCTTTTGCATTAAGATTTTGTGCATCCAACCATAAAAGCGCATGGCAACCTCTGCTTCCCTCTACGAAGGGCCTATCTTTTATTATTATTGTAGGATCGAAAGTATGTCTAGAGGGGGGGTGATTAGACTACTTGACAATATAAAAATTCTGCCTTTTGACAAAGAACAGTTTTTGGCAGATTCACAATTATGATCAAGTCAAGCATCACCCTACACATGCAATTCTAGAGTATAGGCAGCAGAAAGTAAATTGCACATGTAGTAAAGAGAGGTGGAGAAGAGCAAACGCAATTTTGGAGACGCGGTGATTTTTCTCGTGGTTCCGATAGGTGGTGCTATCGTACTTCCACGTTGATGGAGACTTCAACCCACGGAGGGTAACGGCTGTGAGAGTCCACGGAGGGCTCCACCCACGAAGGGTCCACGAAGAAGCAACCTTGTCTATTCCATCATGGCCTACGCCCACGGAGGGCTAGCCTTACTCGGGTAGATCTTCACGAAGTAGGCGATCTCCTTGCCCTTACAAACTTCTTGGTTCAACTCCACATCTCGACGGAGGCTCCCAAGCGACACCTAACCAATCTAGGAGGCACCACCCTCCAAAAGGTAATAGATGTTGTAGATGATGATGAACTCCTTGCTCTTGTGCTTCAAATGATAATCTCCCCAACACTCAACTCTCCTCACTGATTTGGCTGTGGTGGAAGAAAGGATTGAGTGGAAAGCAACTTGGGAAGGCTAGAGATCAAGCTTCATATGGTGGGAGTGGAGCAACTTGATCTCAACACAAGGGTAGGTAGTTCTCTTCTCGTAAATGTAAGGTAGGAGTGGTAGTTCTTTCGATGGCTCTCTCCATGAATGAAGAGGGGTGGAGGGTATTTATAGCCTCCACACAAAATCCAACCGTTACACACATTTGAGCAATCTCGGTGGGACCGAAGTTGACAACTCGGTGAGACCGAAAATTCAAATAATGTGAATGTTGGGATTTTCGGTGGGACCGAAAATACAATCTCGGTGAGTCCGATTCGTGCAATGACAAGAGCATGCTAGTTTCGGTGGGACCGACTTCATCATCTCGGTGACACCGATTTGATGATGAATGTTCTGAAGCTTGGCAACTCATGTTTGGTGAGACCGAGTTCGAGAATCGGAAAATCCGAGTTTTCTAGGGTTTGGCTTATGGCTGAGGTGGTTCATCTCGGTGTGACTGAGTTTGGAATATCGGTGGGACCGAGACTACTTATGAGTGTATATGGCGGTGAAAGTTGCTTGATAGTTTAGGAGATGTATAACTAAGCACTTGAGCAACCAGATCATCATCATAACCTCATCCCTTTTAATAGTATTGGCTTTTCCTATGGACTCAATGTGATCTTGGATCACTAAACCAAAAATGGAGTATTGAGCTTTTGCCAATGCTTGCCTTAGCATTTTGAGGGTCCACTTCTTGAGTCCTTGCCATACCCATATCATCGAACTCTCTCAAATGATTCTCAAGTAACTATTAGTTCAATGATATATATGTTGTTATTAATTACCAAAACCACCCGGGATTAGTTGCACTTTCAATCTCCCCTTTTGGTAATTGATGACAACATATAGATCAAAGCTCGACAAAGGATATAATCAATGAATAATATAAATCGCTTTGAGAAGTATGTGATAAGCAAGAGCTCCCCTAAATTTGTGCATTATTTAAGATTTGTGTTTGAATGCAAATGCACAATCGATTAGGATCATGGGTCACTCTTCCATGTCACATACATCTTGGTGGAGCGCACAAAATGATAAGAATGAACAGCATGCACCCAATCACCAAGACATGAGTAAATGGTCATAAGAGATAGGAATGGCATATGATAAGCATTAAGCACACATTAAAGCATAGTACGACCAAGCACTCATTAAGGTAGAATGAAACGGAGTATCAAACACACTGAATGTCTCGAAAACCAAAAGTATCTCAAAGAAACCGCAAAAGAACGAAAGAGCAAAAGCGCAAAGACAACAGCACTCTCTCTCTCTCGAAGTCCTATGATCTATACAATTTCTCCCCCTTTGGCAACAAGTTACCAAAAAGTTCGAAAAAGCATAGAGCTAAGCATCGTGTGGACTCACTGGCAGCTCCGTGTCTGGGTTGATGTCGGAGTGGATATGACAAGATCGGCGAAGACTTGGTGATGTCTGTCTTTGGAGGAGTGGTCCTTTGGAGCTGGAGTTGGAGTAGCTTCTTTGGGCTGTGGGAGGTGCCAAGCTGTAGTCCCGTGTCGATCCATGGAATAGCAGGTGATCGGGTCTGTGGGAACCGGAGCAGTCTGTTGCTGAAAATCCTGGACTAAGTCATCCTGCATCTCACGCATAAGCTCTTCCTTCTCCTTCTTTGCTTCCTCAATGTCTGCCTCAAGCTTGTTGTGATCACTTGCACTTGATCGACTTCACGTCCAGAGCGTGGATCTTGTCCTCAACAATCCTCTCTAGGCTCTCCTGAGACTGTTCAATGCTGGCCAGGCGTTGTTCAATCCTTTGGGTAGCTTCAAGAATTTGCTCTCCGAAACTCTTTGGTTTAGCTGCTGCTGCTGCTGCTGCTTCCTTGTCAGCTTTGGCTTTCTTAGCAGCTTCGATCTTGGCTTGACCTTCAACAGATGTCGGATCCTCCTCATTCATCACAACAACATTGTCTTCATGCTCTGGCTGCAATGGTAAATGTTCTCTATCCAACAAGAATGTGCCCGTGCCAAACTTGGCATTGATAAGCATCTGAATCCGCGGGGCAAATCCACATGACCTTTTCTGGTCAGTTGCAGTCCTCTTAATGGTCTCTACCATCAAGTCCATCACCTTGAAAGGTGCTTTCTCATCAAGTATGTGCAGCATGTTGATAGAGTATCCTCTCGATCATGCGATGATCTCGGACTTGGGCATCAAGGTATGCCTCAAAATGGTATTAGTGGTAGGTAAGCCTGCTCGAGATAGTAGATCGAGCGAGCTTCAGATTCCCAAATCCTTTGCTGGAATCTCTTTGTACATGTTCTTCATGGATTCATGATTCTTCTTTGGAATCCCATATACATCAATATCATCTTCTCGTTGCACTGGAGCATTCAGAATTTCTGCCCATTCTTCAACAGAAGAAGAAAATCTTTGACCTTCAGTCATCCATATAATCTTTCCATCAGGGTAGAAGTGAGCTGTGGCATAGAATTGCATTATCATCTCATCGTTCCAACTGGTCAATTTCTGACCTACAAAATCTGCAACACCACATGCAGTGAAACTTTCATGCACATGTGGAAAGAAATCTCTGTGCTCTTCGCTGTCAATGTACTTCCAATCAACGATGTCGTGTCTGCGACTATGGGCTTCTTGTCCATCAAGACGGTCTCATAGAAGTCCTGCTGCTCTCGGTGTGAAATCTGGGATCTACAAGCAGTTCTTCTCCTCACGGCATATGGGTCGGTTTGTCTCCATAGCCCGAGACCTCTATCTTTCCTTGCCTTCATATCCTCGGCTTGAGGATGAGCATCATTATGGATGGCAGTTTTGGACGAAGTTTCAAAGCAAAACTGGTCCTTCATCATCGACTCACTGGTGGCACATCATCCTTGTTCTTTTCAGACGCTGGAATGTTCTGACGGTCTTCTTGGGCTTGGCAAGCAGCTTTTTTGGAGCTGCCTTAGCTGGAGCAGATTTCTTGGGCTTTGATGTGGCTCCGGCCTTAATGGCATCACCCATGAGCTTCTGCTTCTGAGGAGTAGGCTGGGGTGCTTCCTCATCCTCATCCTCTTCTGCTGCATCATGCACTATCCTCTTTCTCTTGGAGGTTTTCTTCACTTTGCTTGCAGCTGCCTCTCCCAAATTCAGCTTCTTAGCAACAGTTGATTGCTTGACTTTGCTGGTGCCCTTCTTAGTTTGTTGACCTTGTTGCTCTTTGGCAACAATCTTCCTTTTGGGCTTTGAGATTACCTCTTCCTCAACAACGAAATCAGAATCCTCATCATCTGAATTCCTCTTCTTTCTAGCTCTGGTGCCTGCAGGAGGCATGCCACTTGGTGTACTCCTCTCACCATCATCAGATGAGCTGCTAGGATCGGGACTAGTGCCTGCCTCTGGAATATCGCAATGGGTGTCTCGACCTGTTACACGATGCCACGGCATCCGGCGTGGTGACAACCCGTGAATAGATAAGGTGTAGGCAGAGAAGAAGAGTCATCACAAACTGCAGAAGTTTTTGCAAAAAAAATGAGTTCAAATTCTAGTATTAGGTTTTCACAGAAGATATTTCGGCCAGACCGAGTTTAAGATTCGGTGAATCCGAAGTGTTAAACAGAAGCTTGTCACACCACTTTCGGTTGGACGAAGTGGGTTTCGTCTGCCGAAAACACTAGGGTTTCACAGAATCTTCATTTGGTCACACCGATTTTGCACAACTTCGGTTGGACCGAAGGTGCGGTCAATGGCCATAGGCCAAATCGGTCATACCGAAACTATAAAATCGGTCTCACCGAGATGTGTTCGGCGGAAACCTAACCCTAAAACTTTTACTCGAATCTAGTCCAAACGAACTAATCTGGTGTACAAGAGGATTTCAATCGTGGCAAGATACTAGGCAATCCAAGCGTGCATTGAATCGGAGATGGGAGCACGAGTGGGATCAAAACTCACCCTAACTTGGTGGAGTTTTCTCGGCGCCAACGGCGCGGAGGAGATGTCCGTTGACGGCGACGGAGACTGCGGCGAGCGCCACGGTGACGATGGCGACGATCCGGAGACCAAGCGGCGGCGGCAAGGGGTGTGGGGCGAAACGTTTGAAGGAGGAATCAGCAGCGGCCCTCGGAATATATATACCCTTCGCTGTCGGTGGGACCGAGTTGTAAACTTCGGTGGCACCGAGATGGATAATCGCTAGGCGATTATGCACGGTCATGCCGAAAATCACAACTTCGGTTTCACCGAGATGAAAACCTAGATCAGTCTAAATGCTTTCGGTTCGACCGAGTTTGAGTGAGTTGGTCGACCGAAATCATTTAAAAGGTTTTGGAAATTAGCCCTTGACGGATCGGTGGCTCAAGTGCTCCTCACCGGAGGGTCGAAAATGACTTGTTCAAAATTTGTGATGTAAGCATGAATAGAATTTTGAGACAAGAAAGCATAGATAGCTAGGGGAGGTACTTAGGCATTCTTGTCCATCCATTTGGTCAGAAAAATCAAAACGACCAAAACAACAAATGGATGTCCTTGAATGGATAAAATCATGCATCCAACATGCTCACACAATAAGATAGCAAATGAAATATGTGTCAAACATGCACAATCAAAACTCTAGCAACTAACACACAATTTTTCGATGACTAGGTCATCTTTATATGAGTATATTGACTTAGGAGCCAAATGAGAACATTTGATCATAGGTCATACTCATCGTTTAAGCACAAGTGGGGTTACCACTTTTACATAAAGCATTGATGTGTTCACATCATTTGAAGATGCTTTAGCTCAATTTTTTAGAGCAAAGCTCCCCCTAGATGTGAGAACCCCTTTTAAAGGGTCAAACTAACCTTGGGTTGTCGTAGAAGACTTCATGTAGATGTTGAAGATGTGGATGCTCAATGTTGATGGAAATCATCAAGAGTTGGGAGCTATCCTTTGGATTCGGGCACTTTCAATACCTACATGGGTTAGTCCCACAAGGAACAAACAAGGATATCCATGGACATAGATTGAAGTTCACAATAGATGATGTCCATGAAAGCAATGATTACCTTATCCCTTGACTTACCAACAAGAGGGTTTGTGACTCCATGAACTAGTGCACGATGTGGAAGTTGATTGCACAAGTTTTTGCCAAAATGAATGTGAGTGAAGCATGTTGGCGGAGTCACCCTCAAGAACTTTCTAGTTCTTCTTCTTCGGGATCCACATCATCTTGATGGGAATCCTTGGGGTTGTAGTTGAGCTTGACGAAGTAGAACTTGACGTTTCCTTGGGAACCCACTTGACCATGGCTTGAGGTGCTTCAACAAATGCATCAATCTCCTCTTGAAGCTTGTCCTTGCCTTTTAGCTTGTGGTCTTGTGGTGGAAGGTCATCTTGAGCTTGTTCCACATTGGAAGAAGTAGGATCATACTTCCCTTTTGAGGAACAAACTGTGGAGTAGGATATTGACCTTCTTCCCACTCAACACCTTCGGCGTTGAACTTTCGCTCAAAACCAATTCCTTGATTCTTCGGTGCCTTCCTTGCTTGCGAACAATTTCCTCAAAGTTCTTGCTTCCGCAAGGCTCTTGTAGACACCTTTCTCTATGATCCCTTTCAATAAACTATTTTCTTGCTCAAGTGTAACTTGGCTTGAAACATGGTTAGTGGAATCAAGAGAACTACTAGAAGCAACAACATTGGATTTAGCATGGTTATTGTTACTACTAGAGAAAGAATTTTTCTTATGCTTGTCATGCTTAGTCTTAATGGGTGGCAAGAAATTAGACAAGAGAAGTCGTTTGGCAAGATATGAAGAACTCTTCTTTCGAAGATCGTCATTGATTGCTTTTAGAAACTCATGTTCTTGCTCTAGAGTGAGCTTCTCAAAGCGTAGCTTCTCATGAGATCTTAGGAACTCTCTATGATCTTCTTGAGTTGTTTCATGAGCTAACTTAAGAGTGTTTAGTTCTTTAGTTAGACGCTCAATCTCCTTCATAGCATTGTCATTCGACTCTTCTCGACTATAAAGACTACTAGCATGTTCATCATTACTAGGCTCACTGGATTTATCATGCAAGAGCTCATCTTCACCAAGAAAGTCATCCTCATCACTATCAAAGTCAATGAATTCAGGGTGTGATACCTTGGGGCCTTTAGCCATGAAGCATCTTCCAATTCCCTCATTTGGTGAATCAAATAAGTCGTAGGAGTTGGAGTTGGAGGATACGAGAGCAAGACCGCAACACCTTCATCTTGGTGTAGTCGGAGTTGGAGTGATAGCTTCCTTGGATTGATTGTCGAGTCGGGCCGGAGACCCATTCACCTACATGAGCTTGATGTTTTCTTCTTGTGTAGCTCCTTGATGACTTGTCTTTCCTCTCCGAATCCTTGCTTCTCCGAGGAAGTCTGTGGCGCCCCGATTCAATCGTACACTAATCATGCACGCAAGCGTGTACGATCAAGATCGAGGACTCACGGAAGATATCACAACACAACTCTAAAAGTAAAATAAGTCATACAAGCATCATAATACAAGCCGGGGCCTCGAGGGCTCGAATACAAGTGCTCGATCATAGGCGAGTCAGTGGAAGCAACAATATCTGAGTACGGACATAAGTTAAACAAGTTTGCCTTAAGAAGGCTAGCACAAACCGGGATCAGATCGAAGAGGCGCAGGCCTCCTGCTCAGGATCCTCCTAAACTACTCCCCGGTCGTCGTCAGCACACTGCACGTAGTAGTAGGCACCTTGATGTAGTAGTCGTCATCGACGGTGGCATCGCTCTGGATTCCAGCATCTGGTTGCGACAACCGTAAAGAAAGGAAAGGGGAAAAGGGGAGAAAGCAACCGTGAGTACTCATCCAAAGTACTGCAAGCAAGGAGCTACACTACATATGCATGGGTATATGTGTAAAGGGCCATATCGGTGGACCGAAGCTGCGAGAATGCGAGAATGAGAGGGGATAGCTAATCACCGTAGAAGACTACGCTCAGTAGCCTCCGTCTTGCGGCATGTAGAAGAGAGTAGTGAAGTCCTCCAAGTAGCATCGCCAAGTAGCATCTCAAGTAGCATCTCCAAGTAGCATCTCCAAGTAGCATCTCCAAGAGCATCGCATAGTATAATCCTACCCGGCGATCCTCCTCGCCGCCCGTGAAAAGCGATCACGGGTTGTCTGTGGAACTTGGAAGGTGTGTTTTATTAAGTATCCGGTTCTAGTTGTCATAAGGTCAAGGTACAACTCCGGTCGTCATTTTACCGAGGGACACGGCTATTGAATAGATTAACTTCCTGCGCAGGGTGCACCACATAACCCAACACGCTCGATCCTATTTGGCGGACACACTTTCTGGGTCATGCCCGCCTCGGAAGATCAACACGCCGCAGCCCCACCTAGGCACAACAGAGAGGTCAACACGTCGGTCTAAATCCTATGCGCGCGAAGTGCAGGCCCATCGCCCATTGCACACCGCACGTTGCGTCTGTGACGGTGAGCAGACCTAGCAACCTCCATTACAAAGGAAGTTGCGTTAACGCAGATCCAACCCGCGCGCGCCGCTCGTTCTTGACGTCAAGAAGGCTTGGTGATACCACGACGTCGGGATACCCATAACTACTCCCACGTAGATGGTTAGTGCGTATAGACCAAATGGCGGACTCGGATCAAATACCAAGATCTCGTTAAGCGTGTTAAGTATCATGAGCGCCGAACAGGCCAGCCCACTGTCTCCTAGGTGGTCTCAACCTGCCCTGCCGCTCCGCCACAAAGTAATCGGGGCCGTCGGGAACCCAGGCCCACCTCTACCGGGATGGAGCCACCTGTCCTTTCAGCCCCCTCATCAGAATCACTTGCGGGTACTCAATGAGCTGACCCGACTTTAGTCACCATCGGTATAGTATGTATGTATGTATAGTATATACCCGTGATCACCTCCCAAGTGGTCACGGCCCGATAGTAAAGCAAGGCAGACTGACAAGAATGTAGGGCCAATGATGAATAACTAGCATCCTACTAAGCATTTAGGATTGCGGGTAAGGTACCAATGACTGTAGCAACAATGTCAGGCTATGCATCAGAATAGGATTAACGGAAAGCAGTAACATGCTACACTACTCTAATGCAAGCAATATAGAGAAGAATAGGCGATATCTGGTGATCAAGGGGGGGCTTGCCTGGTTGCTCAGACAAGAAGGAGGGTCGTCGGTGGCGTAATCGCCCCTGAGGGGCATCGGCAAGATCGCCAGGGGCTACGGAGAGAAGAGGGGAGAAACATAAATACATAGCAAGCAAGTGTATAACAGTCAACAAGCGAGCTAGGCGTGTTCTAACGCGGTATGAGGTGATACCGGTGAAGGGGGGAAACATCCGGGAAAGTATCCCCGGTGTTTCGTGTTTTCAGACAGATGAACCAGAGGTGAAATGTTGCAGGTTCTCTATGCTAGGGATGCGTGGCGGACGAGCAGGCTGCGATCCGGATTAAATCTCGTCGTTACGAGCAACTTTCATGTTAAAAATATTTTAATCCGAGTTACGGATTAAAAGATATGATTTTCCAAAGATTTTATTAATTTCTGGAATTTTAATTAATTAATTTATTAATTCGAAAATGAATTAATGACATCATCATGATGTCATGCTGACATCAGCAGTCAACAGAGTTGAGTGGTCAACCTGACAAGTGGGTCCCATCGTGGTGACACATTTAATTAAGCAGTTAATTAAACTAATCATTATTAATTGAGGGTGGGCCCCACTGTCATTGTTTAATTAATTAACTAACAGTTAATTAGCTTAACCTAATTGTGATTAATTAACTTAATTAATTCGTTAATTAATTAATTAATTTAATTATTATCTATTTACTTATTTTACATTTTTTTTAATAAATCCTCTTTTAAAATTTTCGTTCTCAGGGGCGTGGGGCCCCTTTGTCATAAGCGAGGGCTTGCACCTTTGGGTTTGGCCTTGAGGCACGGCCACGAGTGCCGGTGGAACAGCAGCACGGCCACCGGCCTCGGACGAAACCAGCCTTGGCGAGGCAGTCCGGCCAATGGCGGTGAAGAGGCGTGAGGCGGGCGCCGGACCGGCGGCAACAATGAGACCCGAGGGTCTGAGCCCCAAAGGCGGCAAAGTGGGGGTGAGGCACGCGGTCGCAGGCTAGCTAGGGCGCGGTGGAGACACGGCGAGCACGCTGCCACGGTGAGCGAGCGAGGGGAGAGAGGAGAGGGGGCTCACAAGGGGAGTAGGGAGCAGGCGGTGGGCTCGGGAGGTCCGACGAGGCGATCGATGTGAGGCGAGGTGGCGGCGGCGGCGATCCGGGAACGGATCAGCTCGATCCCGCGAGGCGAAGGTCCCGAGCTCCGATCGTCTACGTAGTCGAAGAAGATGGCGGCGGTGCTCGGCCTTGATCCGAGGCGGGGAGGGCGTTAGGCGCGAGGACAGCGGGTCGGCAACGAGGTGGCGTGGCGGAGGCGTTCATGGCAAGGCGTCGGCGGGGATGGTCGGACGAGCGCCGTGGGAAGGTTCGGCGAATGGCGGCGCCGACGAGGTAGAGGCGAGCGCGGCGGCGGCGGCGCCGAGGACGATGGGGTCGTTCTCCCATTCCCGATCGGATCGGGAGCAAGAGGAGAGGGAGACGAGGAGTGGGGGTTGTGGGTGGTTAGCGGGCTAGGGTTTGCAGGTGGTGGGGGGGTTATGCGGGGAGAGGTGGGCCGGCCGGGGTGGGTTGGCCGACTGGGCCGGCTGGTTAGCTAGCTGGGTCGGTTGTCCCGGGGGTTTGGGGGTTTGTTTTTTTCTGTTTAGTTTTCTGCTTTTTATCTTTTTTTATTTCCCTTTTCTGTTTTATTTAATTTAAGGCATCTTAGCATTTTCTAAATATGTGTTTTCTTCACAACAATTACCTATGTAGTATTTGGCACTAATCGAACATTTTTATTTTAATGTTTGAAAACTTTTATTATTTACCAACTTTGAATTTGAATTTTGGACCGGTTTTGATCTAGCGCGAGATTAGCAATAGTAACCAAGGTGACGTGGCGACATTAATGTGGGATTACTGTAGCTTAATTATCCGGGCGTCACAATTCTCCTCCACTACAAGAAATCTCGTCCCGAGATTTAAGAGGCGGAGTAAGGGGAAAGACTAGGTTACGAAATTCTAACGAGTCTTCTCGATCTTGGTTGCTCTTTCCGAAGCGGTCGATCCATTACGTTGGTGTCTTCATTTCTCTGCTTCAGGTCATCATGATGAAGTAGGCATCCTTTCTTCGGGATCTTCATCGTACTTACGAAAGAATAAAGGGGGAGCATTCCAGGAGAACGGACCTCGGCAAGGTTGACTATTAGGTAGATAACATCGGGGAGGGAGGCGGAAATTAACTCTCGAATTGAAACCTTCGAAAATATCGAGAGCAAAGTAAGGAGGTACTATGGGAAGTTTCAAGCGAGTAGGCAATCGTTCGATGCCTGAAACAAAGTGTGAAAGGGGTTCAAGCAGCGGGAATAAGTATTGTGTCTGACTCCAGAATAGGTGATCTCATCGGAAGGTGGCTCGTGAATTACATATGAGGCCACGCGCGATGAATAATTATGGGAACAGGGGGTGTACAGGAGAGTGAGGTTTCGATCCTGTGGAACTGTGGGTTATGGGCCCATCATGTGGCCAAAAGTAGGAAGGGCGTTGACATCTTGCACGGTCATGATAGCAAGACATGTCAGAGGGTAGCCTATCAATTATTTCGGCAACAATGTCGGTACCAAGGGCGAGGGACGAAGAGAACCATTTTCCTACTTGTTGAACGTGGCGAACCAATTGGCAAAGTTCTCATCCATCGGGGGTTACCAGGATGTCGTCAGCAATAGTAACAGGGTCACACTGACAGAGTTGTAACCGAGGTGTCTACCTAAGCAGGAGAATATTACTGCTTAGATCATATAGATCACAAGAAACGTTAACCCAACAAATGGAAAGAAAAATATGATTATCGGATTAAACAGAACAATGGAAAGGAAAATGTGTTTAAACACATATTTCAAAGGTATAATCCTTCGGAAGGATTTAGCAGAGCATGATATCCATGACAGGATATAATGTAGTAAACTCTTTAGGTAGGGGAGAGAATTTTCATGACATTACCCATACAACGGTGTTTGGATACTCGAGCAGCAAACATTTAGTATTGGGCTTCAAATGTTTTTGTTGAAAATCGGAGTACCATAGAAATGCTTGAGATAGCATTGACATGGTCATTAGGTGAAGATCGACTTTGGAAACACCAAGGATCCATCAGAATAAGCGGTAAAATAAGTCTCTACAGTTTCCCCATGGAAGAATGGGTAACCTTCTTTGAAAAGGAACTACAACAATAGGCCTCCGACCAGGTGTGCTAGGCACGACATCACCTTACCGGGTCACATAAAGACCATTGTTATAACTCTTGGAAATAAGTTCCAACCATCATATCTGACCGAGATCCAGATCTGATTGGTGTTTGGATACCTCAGGCTCGGGATGCACGAGAAGAAAAGTGCGACACAAAGTAACGAGGTGACATCGTAAGATTCTCGGGGAACGAACTATGGAAGAGAGTTCCAAAACAAGAGTTCATCATTAAATCAAGGAGAGGGTGAGGAGGTGGCTGATGGACTCAGCGACATCCCATTGGGATTCCCAAAAGATGGATTTCCATACTTAAGTGAACAAGGAGATAACATTTGTCAGATCAAATGATATAAGGAAGTATGCTCGAGGAAAACATACACAATTAAACATTGGTTGAAAGGTGCGCCCAAAATATGGGTTGGGTTGCATGACCAATGTCAAAATGGTGATTCAATAATCATTAGTCTAAGAATGAACGGCCAACCATTAACTTCAAAGCAATAGGGTTGCTAGAAGTTTAGAATTTACACATCACAGACCATTTGTCGGTATTCCGGTTAGAAACAACACGAGGACCAAGAAAAGAATGGTGATGTTAATAAGTATCACTTGTATCAAGAATTCTTAAGGGTGGTGAATTTCCCATGACATTCTTGACATCGAAGATAGCAATACTCCAAGGTAGAACATAAAATAAGTTGGGTAGCAAGGATCTCAAGGTACAACACAAAACACGAACAAGTTTGTGTTGGAGGGAGGCATTAAAGTGGTCGATGACAACACAAATCATCGAGGGCAAGGATGGTATTTCTCATCATGAATTCAATTGATATCCGGAAGGAGTCCAGATGTTGATGATGATCACGACAAATTTTGTCGAGAGGCTCCACGAAGATGTAATCCATCGGCGATGACATCAAGTTTAAGGAATTATGAAGCAAAAGGTTATTGGAACCATGGGTGCGACACAAACTTGAAATCAAGCTTGTTGTTCAAGGTGAAATGATATGACGAGGAAAATCGGCGTAAGCTTAGCTCATCGTCGAAAATTGTGCTCGGGAAGAAAGGACCAGGTAGCATAGTTAAAATTTAGCATAAGATGATATAGCCGATCAGGTTAGGAATGGCGTGATGGAGTATTAAACTTCTCATCCACAATGTACTAGGAGTCTTGAATCACGAGGCGATTCGATTCACTAATCGGTGTTCTCGTGAGCGATAACCCAGAACCCATGGAGTGACTATGACGGGGAAAGGCAATACTTCATCAGAAATGCATAAGATGTAGTGCAATCGGTTGATATCCTCGAGATACTAGGGGGTTAGTACTCGAAGCTAGATCAAAATAGAGGTTGGATGGGTGCATTGATGCATGAGAGGACAAGTGGTTTAACTTGTCCAGAAATGGAATCAAGTAGAAAATATGGTCGGATCCATGATTGCAAAGGATCAATTCATAGATTCCAAATGATATTATAACAAGGAAATAGTTATTATTACAAGAAGCTTCCATGATAGGATCTACATCGTGTCCATGGGCATGAACACAAAGTTCAAGGTCGACTCCCACTTCTTCAATGTATAACCTTCCATTCACTTCTCGCTTTGATAAAGGCATTAGTGTTGAAAGTTTTACCTGGTGAAATACCAGATGAGTATTACTCGTGAAAACTTCTGAGTTCACACATAGTAAGGAAGGCATAGGTTCAACCCATCAGGGCATCTTAGGAACATATACCACAAGCTTCAAGAGTAAATATCACCAGCTCGAAAGCAAAGCATGGTTGGCAAAGCAGAAGATACCGATTGTCAAAGACATTATGTATCATGGGAATAACCCACAAGAATTTTTCAATGTGAAGGATACTAACGGATAATAACCCAGCAATGGGCCTAGCGGTGCACAACGGAGTTGATGTGAGTATCGGTACTCAATAAGAGGAGACAGGATGCAAGTGCGTCAGATTATAAAACATCTGAATAATTTGATGCTTTGGTAACAAAGGTATTATGATTTCCAAAATGAAGGATCAGAAGCAGACGCTCTGATCAAAGATGGAAAGTCGAGTTGACATAGGGGCATACAATCGACGACAAATTGATTGGTCAAGAACCAGCTCATGATTAAAACGACGTCTGAGCCGGAAGGATGAATTCTAGGATCTGATTGAGGATTGCGAGCATTCGCAACAAATCGAATCAACGGACTCAAAATGACAATGACAATGGATGTCAACAAGATTACTAGACTTATGGGATTAACCATAATGCAAGCAATCAAAAATTTCGAGAGCAATAGGATGCTCAAGATTTTGGGAAGATCGAATGATATTTCGAGGATTGGTGACATACATGAACCAACTGGGGATGAGTGGATACTCGGTAAGTGCAAGAATTATCCATAGGGGTATTCAGGTGAAAAAGAACAGCAAGGCAATAAGCTCAAAGGATTATCGCAACAATGACGAGTATTTCAGGGTATCTTGTAATAACAAGACCAACTGGGGATGAATATAAGAATAACGACTGCAAGTAGTTATCCATAAGGGTTGACGGTGGAAGGGGAATTGCAAACGCGATGAAGACAAGTTCTCGGGTTAACTGCGGAGAGTATCTTCAGGGTCTTCATGTGCAGTGAGCGATCCTCGATAATAAGGGGCTCTCCGGTGAAAGTGATAACGAGATCCTAATGTTAGATTTAGCAAAATTCATTTAACCCGAATAGAAGAGAGATCAGAGTCCCAGAGTAAAGGTCGAGGAGTAAAAGATCCTAATACCACCCAAATGGCGACGTGGGCCCATGGGCCGCACAGCCAAGTTAGTAAAACAATTTTCATCGACTAGACTCAACTTCGGCCAAGGAGTTGGAAAGGGGATTCCTACAGGCAGTCGGCTCTGATACCAACTTGTGACGCCCCCGATTCAATCGTACACTAATCATGCACGCAAACGTGTACGATCAAGATCAGGGACTCACGGGAAGATATCACAACACAACTCTAAAAGTAAAATAAGTCATACAAGCATCATAATACAAGCCAGGGGCCTCGAGGGCTCGAATACAAGTGCTCGATCATAGGCGAGTCGTGGAAGCAACAATATCTGAGTACGGACATAAGTTAAACAAGTTTGCCTTAAGAAGGCTAGCACAAAGCGGGATACAGATCGAAGAGGCGCAGCCTCCTGCAGGATCCTCCTAAACTACTCACAGTCGTCGTCGGCAGCCTGCACGTAGTAGTAGGCACCTTGAGTAGTAGTCGTCATCGGCGGTGGCATCAGCTCTGGATTCCACATCTGGTTGCGACAACCGTAAAGAAAGGAAAGGGGAAAAGGGGAGAAAGCAACCGTGAGTACTCATCCAAAGTACTGCAAGCAAGGAGCTACACTACATATGCATGGGTATATGTGTAAAGGGCCATATCGGTGGACTGCAGAATGCGAGAATGAGAGGGGATAGCTAATCACGTCGAAGACTACGCTGGCAGCCTCCGTCTTCTTGACATGTAGAAGAGAGTAGGTAGAAGTCCTCCAAGTAGCATCGCCAAGTAGCATCTCCAAGTAGCATCTCAAGTAGCATCTCCAAGTAGCATCTCGGTAGCATCGCATAGTATAATCCTACCGCGATCCTCCTCGTCGCCCGAAAAGCGATCACCGGGTTGTCGTGGAACTTGGAAGGGTGTGTTTTATTAAGTATCCGGTTCTAGTTGTCATAAGGTCAAGGTACAACTCCGGTCGTCCCTTTACCGAGGGACACGGCTATTGAATAGATTAACTTCCTGCAGGGTGCACCACATAACCCAACACGCTCGATCCTATTTGGCGGACACACTTTCTGGGTCATGCCGGCCTCGGAAGATCAACACGCCGCAGCCCCACCTAGGCACAACAGAGAGGTCAACACGTCGGTCTAAATCCTATGCGCTTGCAGGGTGCAGGCCCATCGCCCATTGCACACCGCACGTTGCGTCTGTGACGGTGAGCAGACCTAGCAACCTCCATTACAAAGGAAGTTGCGTTAACGCAGTCCAACCGGGCGCCGCCTCGTCGCCGACGTCAAGAAGGCTTCGGTGATACCACGACGTCGGGATACCCATAACTACTCCCACGTAGAAGGTTAGTGCGTATAGACCAAATGGCGACTCGGATCAAATACCAAGATCTCGTTAAGCGTGTTAAGTATCCATGAGCGCCGAACAGGCGAGCCCACTGTCTCCTAGGTGGTCTCAACCTGCCCTGTCGCTCCGCCATTAAATGTGATCGGGGCCGTCGGGAACCCAGGCCCACCTCTACCGGGATGGAGCCACTGTCCTTTCGGCCCCTCATCGAATCACTTGCGGGTACTCAATGAGTGACCCGACTTTAGTCACCATCGGTATAGTATGTATGTATGTATAGTATATACCGTGATCACCTCCCAAGTGGTCACGGCCCGATAGTAAAGCAAGGCGATCGACAAGAATGTAGGGCCAATGATGAATAACTAGCATCCTATACTAAGCATTTAGGATTGCGGGTAAGGTACCAATGACTGTAGCAACAATGTCGGGCTATGCATCGAGAATAGGATTAGCGAAAGCGGTAACATGCTACACTACTCTAATGCAAGCAATATAGAGAAGAATAGGCGATATCGGTGATCAAGGGGGCTTGCACTGGTTGCTCGAGACAAGAAGGAGGGTCGTCGGTGGCGTAATCGTCCTGAGGGCATCGGCATAAATCACGGGGCTACCGGAGAGAAGAGGGGAGAAACAGTAAATACATAGCAAGCAAGTGTATAACAGTCGACAAGCGAGCTAGGCGTGTTCTAACGCGGTATGAGGTGATCCGGTGGGGGAAACATCAGGAAAGTATCCCGGTGTTTCGTGTTTTCAGACGAGATGAACGGAGGTGAAATGTTGCAGGTTCTCTATGCTAGGGATGCGTGGCGGACGAGCGGGCTGCGTGTCGGATTCGTCTCGTCGTTACGAGCAACTTTCATGTTAAAAATATTTTAATCCGAGTTACGGATTAAAAGATATGATTTTCAAAGATTTTATTAATTTACGGAATTTTAATTAATTAATTTATTAATTCAAAAATGAATTAATGACATCGGCATGATGTCATCTTGACATCGCGATCAGCAGAGTTGGTGGTCAACTGACGATGGGTCCCATCGTCGGTGACACATTTTAATTAAGCAGGTTAATTAAACTAATCATAATTAATTGAGGGTGGGCCCCATTGTCATTGTTTAATTAATTAACTAACAGTTAATTAGGTTACCTAATTGTGATTAATTAACGTAATTAATTCGTTAATTAATTAATTAATTTAATTATTATCTATTTACTTATTTTACATTTTTTTTAATAAATCCTCTTTTAAAATTTTCGTTCTCAGGGGCGTGGGGCCCCTTTGTCATAGGCAGGGGGCTTAACGAGCCTTTGGGTTTGAGCCTTGAGGGCACGGCCACGAGTGCCGGTGGAACGAAAGCACGGACAGCCTCGGACGAAACAATGGCTGTGTGAGGCAGTCCACCAGGCAGTGAAGCAGTCGGGCGAGGCGGGCGCCGGACCAGGCGACGACAATGAGGCAGGCGAGGGTCGAGCCCCAAGGCGGCAAGCAGCGGGGGGGAGGAGGGAAGCAGTCGGGGCCAGCTAGCCAGAGACCAGCGAGCACGCTGCCACCCTGAGCGAGCGAGGGAGAGAGGAGAGGTCGGGGCTCACAAGGGGAGTAGGGAGCAGGCGGTGGGCTCGGGAGGTCCGACGAGGCGATCGATGTGAGGCGAGGTGGTGGCGAAGGCGATCCGGAACGGATCAGCTCGATCCGCGAGGCGAAGGTCCCGAGCTCGGCGATCGTCTCGAGTCGAAGAAGATGGCGGCGGTGCTCCGGCCTTGATCTGGAGATGGGGAGGGCGTTAGGCGCGAGGACGGCGGGTCGGCAACAGGTGGCCGTGGCGAGGCGTTCAGCGTGGCGTCGGCGGGGATGGTCGGCGGGTCGGGCGCCGTGGGAAGGTTCGACGAAGAAGCGGCGCCGACGAGGTAGAAAGCGGCGAGGCGGCGGCGCCGAGGGCGATGGGTCGTTCTCCCATTCGATCGGATCGGGAGCAAGAGAGAGGGAGAGCGAGGAGTGGGGTTGTGGGTGGTTAGCGGGCTAGGGTTTGCGGTGGTGGGGGTTATGCGGGAGAGGTGGGCGGCGGGGTGGGTTGGCCGTTGGGCGGCTGGTTAGCTAAATTGGGTCGGTTGGCGAGGGGTTTGGGGTTTTTTTTTCATTTTGTTTTACGCTTTTTATCTGTTTTATTTCCTTTTACATTTTATTTAATTTAAGGCATCTTAGCATTTTCTAAATATGTGTTTTCTTCACAACAATTACCTATGTAATATTTGGCACTAATCGAACATTTTTATTTTAATGTTTGAAAACTTTTATTATTACCAACTTTGAATTTGAATTTTGGACGGTTTTGATCTAGCGAGATTAGCAATAGTAACCAAGGTGGCGTGGCGACATTAACGTGGGATTCTGTAGCTTAATTATCCCAGGCGCCACAGGTCTTCGTTCATAACGATCATCTCTGCTCCTTCTCTCTTTCGAGGTGACTCATCTCTTGAGCTTCTTCTTCTTGGAGATTCTTCTCTTCTCTTGTGGGGAGCCGTACACTCATTTGAGTAGTGTCGGGTCTTCCGCAATTGTAGCAGATTCGATCACGACTAGAAGATCTCTTTTCATCATATGATCTAGACTTTGAGCTTCTCTCTTTGCCTCTATTCTTGTAGAATTTGTTGAAGTTCTTGACCATTAGGCTTATCTCTTCATTGGAAACTAACTTGTCACTTGAGGTTGTGGGAGCATCACTTGTAGCTTTGTAAGCACCACTTGACTTGTTGTGAAGTTCTTCCTTATCCTTAAGTGTCATCTCATGAGCAACAATTCTTCCAATGACTTGGTTGGCTTGAGATTCTTGTAGTTTGGCATCATTTGGATCAAAGTGCACGGTGTCATACTTTCCATCCAAAGCTCGAGAATCTTCTTGATGATGAATCGATCGGTCATTTCTTCGCTTCCTAAGCCGGCAATCTCATTTGTGATGAGAGCAAGCCTAGAGTACATTTCAGCGACTCCTTCACCATCCTTCATCTTGAACTTGTCAAGTTTACCTTGAAGCACATCCTTTCGGCCCCTCATCGAGAATCACTTGCGGGTACTCAATGAGTGACCCGACTTTAGTCACCATCGGTATAGTATGTATGTATGTATAGTATATACCGTGATCACCTCCCAAGTGGTCACGGCCCGATAATAAAGCAAAGGCGGTGACAAGAATGTAGGGCCAATGATGAATAACTAGCATCCTATACTAAGCATTTAGGATTGCGGGTAAGGTACCAATATTTGTAGCAACAATGTCGGGCTATGCATCGAGAATAGGATTAGCGAGCGGTAACATGCTACACTACTCTAATGCAAGCAATATAGAGAAGAATAAGGCGATATCGGTGATCAAGGGGGCTTGCACGGTTGCTCGGACAAGAAGGAGGGTCGTCGGTGGCGTAATCGTCCTGAGGCATCGGCATCGTCACGGGGCTACGGAGAGAAGAGGGGAGAAAGCAGTAAATACATAGCAAGCAAGTGTATAACAGTTCGACAAGCGAGCTAGGCGTGTTCTAGCGGTATGAGGTGAATCTCGGTGAAGGAAACATCAGGAAAGTATCCCGGTGTTTCGTGTTTTCAGACGAGATGAACGGAGGTGAAATGTTGCAGGTTCTCTATGCTAGGGATGCGTGGCGGACGAGCAGGCTGCGTGTCGGATTCGTCTCGTCGTTACGAGCAACTTTCATGTTAAAAATATTTTAATCCGGATTCGGATTAAAAGATATGATTTTCAAAGATTTTATTAATTTACGGAATTTTAATTAATTAATTTATTAATTCAAAAATGAATTAATGACATCGACATGATGTCATCTTGACATCGGCGATCAGCAGAGTTGGTAGTCAACTGACGATGGGTCCCCTGATCGGTGACATTACAATTAAGCAGGTTAATTAAACTAATCATAATTAATTGAGGTGGGCCCCTTGTCATTGTTTAATTAATTAACTAACGATTAATTAGGTTACCTAATTGTGATTAATTAACGTAATTAATTAGTTAATTAATTAATTAATTTAATTATTATCTATTTACTTATTTTACATTTTTTAATAAATCCTCTTTTAAAATTTTCGTTCTCGGCGTGGGGCCCCTTTGTCATAAGCGAGGGCTTACGAGCCTTTGGGTTTGAGCCTTGAAACACGGCCACGAGTGCCGGTGGAAACACTGCAGCCGCCTCGAACCGAGGCCTTGTGAGAGCAGCCGCCATGAAGCATGGCGGAGCCGGACAGGCGGCAACAATGAGCAGGCGGTGAACCCCAAAGCGCAGCGTGAAGTGGTAGGCAGCAGTCGGGCAGCTAGCAGTGACAGCAACCGTGACACCTGATGGACGAGGAGAGAGGTCGGGGCTCTAAGGGGAGTAGGGAGCAGAGCGGTGGGCTCGGGGAGGTCGCGAAGCGAGATCGATGTGAGGCGAGTGGCGGCGAAGCGATCGGAAACGGATCAGCTCGATCCATGTGGCGAAGGTCCGACTCCGATCGTCTCGTGAGTCGAAGAAGATGGCGGCGGTGCTCCGGCGCTGATCTGGCGGTGGGGAGGGCGTTAGGCGCGAGGGCGGCGGTCGGCAACAGGTGGCCGTGGCGGGCGTTCAGCGTGGCGTCGGCGGGGATGGTCGGCAGGGATGGCGCCGTGGGAAGGTTCGGCGAATGGGCGCCGCGAGTGAAAGCGAAGCGACGGCGGCGAGGCGATGGTCGTTCTCCCATTCGATCGGATCGGGAACAAGAGGAGAGGAGAGCGAGTGGGGTTGTGGGTGGTTAGCGGGCTAGGGTTTGCGGTGGTGGGGGGTTATCTTGAGGAGAGGTGGGCGGAGGGGTGGGTTGGCGGTCGGGCAGCTGGTTAGCTAATTTGGGTCGGTTGGCCGAGGGTTTGGGGTTTCTTTTTCATTTTGTTTTACGCTTTTTGATCGTTTTTATTTCCTTTTACTTTTATTTAATTTAAGGCATCTTAGCATTTTCTAAATATGTGTTTTCTTCACAACAATTACCTATGTAATATTTGGCACTAATCGAACATTTTTATTTTAATGTTTGAAAACTTTTATTATTACCAACTTTGAATTTGAATTTTGGACGGTTTTGATCTAGCGAGATTAGCAATAGTAACCAAGGTGGCGTGGCGACATTAACGTGGGATTCTGTAGCTTAATTATCCAGGCGTCACGAGAGTCTTCGTTCATAACGATCATCTCTGCTCCTTCTCTCTTTCGAGGTGACTCATCTCTTGAGCTTCTTCTTCTTGGAATTCTTCTCTTCTCTTGTGGGGAGCCGTACACTCATTTGAGTAGTGTCGGGTCTTCCGCAATATATAGCGATTCGATCACGACTAGAAGATCTCTTTTCATCATATGATCTAGACTTTGAGCTTCTCTCTTTGCCTCTATTCTTGTAGAATTTGTTGAAGTTCTTGACCATTAGGCTTATCTCTTCATTGGAAACTAACTTGTCACTTGAGGTTGTGGGAGCATCACTTGTAGCTTTATAGCACCACTTGACTTGTTGTGAAGTTCTTCCTTATCCTTAAGTGTCATCTCATGAGCAACAATTCTTCCAATGACTTGGTTGGCTTGAGATTCTTGTAGTTTGGCATCATTTGGATCAAAGTGCACGGTGTCATACTTTCCATCAAAGCTCGAGAATCTTCTTGATGATGAATCGATCGGTCATTTCTTCGCTTCCTAAGCCGGCAATCTCATTTGTGATGAGAGCAAGCCTAGAGTACATTTCGTGACTCCTTCACCATCCTTCATCTTGAACTTGTCAAGTTTACCTTGAAGAATGTCTAGCTTTGATTCCTTCACGGACTCGGTACCTTCGTGCATTTCAACCAAAGTATCCCAAATCTCTTTTGCATTCTCAAGGCGGCTGATTTTGTTGAACTCCTCGGGACACAAGGCATTGAAGAGAATGTCACAAGCTTGAGCA
>JAHHZJ010002607.1:0-84986 GCA_021437245.1 Aegilops speltoides
TCCTTATCCTTATATGAGAGACGAAACTATCGCCCCACCAGCCTAGTAAAACTGCTTATCTCCC
Organism: Aegilops speltoides; assembly: GCA_021437245.1. Classification (NCBI taxonomy): domain Eukaryota; kingdom Viridiplantae; phylum Streptophyta; class Magnoliopsida; order Poales; family Poaceae; genus Aegilops; species Aegilops speltoides. Next base: position 65 of record JAHHZJ010002607.1, read on the forward strand.
AGCGCGTAATCAATGGCGTGGTTGGGTTACCCATGCCCGTATTGATGAGAATCCGGAATAAGGGACATGATCTCTACTTTGATAAGATGTGCCAGAAACCACCTCGCTTAGCGCATTGGTGGGGCGGTGAAAGCGATTGAATAAAAGGCTTGGCGTGGTGTGATGCCATGCCACGAATCGTCGTGCATTGAATTTGTGTAAATATTATTCTCTCTCGGTGGTATGTGGAACTTATCTTGCGAGGCGGGACACTATCCTTGTGTTCAAAATCTTCTATGAAGTATTAAGTAGGAGGAACCCGCCTTGCAATGGAAGACAATATCTTGCGTCGGACTAAATCGTCATTGAAGCCTAGTTAGGGAGCTCTTGAGGAGTCTGGATTAGGGGGTGTCAGATAGCCTAACTATCACCTTCGCGGACTCTGGACTATGAAGATACAAGATTGAAGACTTACGTCTTGTGTCAGGATGGGACTTTCCTTGGCGTGGAAGGCAAGCTTGGCGTCTGGATATGTAGATCTCCTACCATTGTAACCGACTACTGTGTAACCCTAAACCTCTTGGTGCCTATATAAACCGGAGGTTTTAGTCCGTGGGAGCGAACAACAATCATACCATAGGCTAGCTTCTAGGGTTTAGCCTCTCGATCTCGTGGTAGATCTACTCTTGTACTATCCATATCATCAATATTAATCAAGCGGGGTAGGGTTTTACCTCCATCGAGAGGGCCGAACCAGGGTAAAAACACCGTGTCCCTTGTCTCTGTTACCATTCGCCTAGGCCTACGATTCAGGACCCCCTACCCAAGATCCACGGTTTTGACACCGCAGTGCTTGACACTTACCCATTTCGGACAAGCGCGTCCCTAAGCCATGGTTCCCCACTCCCATCCCATCGCCCACCCACTCATATATCGAGGCCGCGAAAACCCTGAGCCCTGTTGGGGAATGTAGTAATTTCAAAAAATTTCCTCAGCTACGCAAGATCATGGTGATGGCATAGCAGAGAGGAGAGTGTTGTCCACACCCTCGTGAGCCGTGGCAGGCGTTATAAGCGGTTGATGTAGTCGTCGTCTTCCACGATCCGACCGATCCAAGTACGAGCGTCTGGCACCTCGAGTTTAGCACCGTTCAGCTCGATGGCGATCCGGACTCCGATCCAGCAAAGTGTCGGGGATGAGTTCCGTCGACCTGGACGGCATGGTGGCGATGATGATGCTCTACGGCCGACGGGCTTCGCCTAAACTCATGACGATATGACCGAGGTGGAATATCGTGGAGACGCCGCCTGCGCCTAAGGAGCGATCCGTAGGTCAGACTGTGTGTCTCTAGGGTGCCCCCTTGCTATATAAAGGAGCAAGGGGGTGCGGCCGGCCCTAGGAGGCGCGTGAGGTCCTACTCCCACGCAGGAGTAGGACTCCCCCTTCTAGTTGGACTAGGACTTGGGGGAAGGAGGAGGGAAGGCGCCCCCCCTCCTTGTCCTATCGGACTTGGGGGAGGCGCCTGGCTGCCCTTGGCCCTTCTCCTCTTCCTCCACTAGGCCCACTAAGGCCCATTAGGTCAGGGGTTCCGGTAACCTCCGGTACTCCGATAAAATGCCGATTTCACTCGGAACACTTCGATGTCAAACATAGGCTTCAATATATCAATCTTTAGTCTCGACCATTTGAGACTCCTCGTCATGTCGTGATCACATCAGGGACTCGAACAAACTTCCGTACATCAAAACTTATAAACTCATAATAAAGCGTCATCGTAACGTTAAGCGTGCGGACCCTACGGGTTCGAGAACTATGTAGACATGACCTAGAACTATTCTCGATTGATAACCAATAAGCGGAAACGGATGCCCATATTGGCTCCTACATATTCTCTGAAGATATTTATCGGTCGAACCGCATAACAACATCGTTGTTCCCTTTGTCATCGGTATGTTACTTGCGAGATTGATTGTCGGTATCAATACCTAGTTCAATCTGTTACGGCAAGAATCTCTTTACTGTTCGTAATGCATCATTCGTAACTAACTCATTACTACATTGCTTGCAAGGCTTATAGTGATGTGCATTACAGAGGGCGGAGATACCTCTCCGAGCAATCGGAGTGATTAAACCTAATCTCGAAAATCGCCAACCAACATGTACCTTTGGAGACACCTGTAGTACTCCTTTATAATCACCCGATTCGTTGTGGCGTTTGGTAGCACCAAAGTGTTCCTCCGTTAGCAGGGTTGCATAATCTCATAATTCGAGGAACATGTATAAGTCATGAAGAAAGCAATAGCAATATACTAAGCGATCAAGTGCTAGGCTAACGGAATGGGTCATGTCAATCACATCATTCTCCTAACGATGTGATCCCATTAATCAAATGACAACACATGTCTATGGTTAGGAAACATAACCATCTTTGATTAATAAGCTAGTCAAATAGAGGCATACTTGTGACGTTATGTTTGTCTATGTATTCCACATGTATCATGTTTACAGTTATCTGATTCTAGCATGAATAATAAACATTTATCATGATATGAGGAAATAAATAATAACTTTTATTGCCTCTGGGAATATTTCCTTGATCTCCCACTTGCACTAAGTCAATAATCTAGATTACGATAATGATTCTAACACCCATGGAGTCTTTGTCTTGATCATGTTTTGTCTAGGAGGCTTAGTCGATGGGTGCAACATTGAGATCCGTATGTATCTTGCAAATCTCTATGTCTCCCACTTGGACTTGGTCCGGATGGAATTGGCGTCTCTTGATGTGCTTGGTCCTCTTGTGAAATCTGGATTCCTTTGCCAAGGCAATTGCACGATATTGTCACGAAGATCTTCATTGATCGATGCACTAGGTATGACACCTAGATCGGCGAACTCCTTCATCGGACTCCTTCATTCTTCTTCCAGCGATATGTACTCGCTTCACATGTAGATCCCCACGGCCTTTGTTTAGAACTACACCAACTTACGGCTCCTTTGTTTAATAAAAACGTATCCGGTTTGCGATTTAGAATCGTGGGATCGATTGTCAACTTCATCGGCGTAAACATTTCGACTAGCTCTTTGTCACCTCCATATCTGGAAACATATCCTTAGTCCTTTTCAAGTATTTAGGATGTTCTTGACCTGTCGATGAGCCACTCTGGATTACTTTGGTACCTTCTGCCAAGCTTATTGCTAAGCACCCGTCGGTCGGTACCGCATTGCATACATGATAGAGCCTATGGCTGAAGCATAGGAACATCTTTCATTTTCTCTCTATCTTCTGCTGTGGGGCATTGAGTCGACTCAATTTCACCTGTAGCACGAAACCCTTTCTTTGCGATCCATTTGAACTTTTAAAACTTTATCAAGGTATGTGCTTTGTGAAAAGTCAATTAAGCGTCTTGATCTATCTCTATAAATCTTGATGCCCAATATATAAGCAGCTTCAAGGGTCTTTCATAGAAAAACTTTTATTCAAGTATCGCTTTATGCTATCAAATTCTATATCATTTCCAATTAATAATATGTCATCTACATATAATATAAATGATCTGAGCTCCCACTCACTTTCTTGTAAATCTGGCTTCTCCAAAGTGCAGTATAAACCCATATCTTTGATCACACTATCAAAGCGTTTATTCTAACCGAGATCGTGCAGTCCATAAATGGATCATTTGGAGCTTGCACTTTGTTAGCACCTTTTGGATCAACAAAACCTTACGGTTGCATCATATACAACTCTTCTTCTAGAAATCCATTCAAGAATGCAGTTTTGACATCCATTTGCCAAATTTCATAATCATAAAATCGGCAATTGCTAACATGATTGAGACGGACTTAAGCATCACTCGTGTGAGAAAGTCTCATCGTAGTCAACCCTTGAACTTGTAAAACCTTTACGCAACAAGTCGAGCTTTATAAACGATTACATTACCATCGTCGTCGTCTTCTTCTTAAAGATCCATTTATTCTCAATGGCTTGCCGATCATTGGGCAAGTCACCAAAGTCCATACTTTATTCTCATACATGGATCCCATCTCAGATTTCATGGCCTCTAGCCATTTTGCGAATCTGGGCTCATCATCGCTTCCTCATAGTTAGTGGGTTCATCATGGTCAGTAACATGACTTCGAATAGGATACCATACCACTGCAGTGCGGATCTCACTCTGGTAGACCTCGAGGTTACGTAAAACTTCATCTGAGTTTCATGATCAATATCATTAGCTTCCTCACTAATTGGTGTAGTTGTCCGCGGAACCGATTCTTGTGATGAACTACTTTTCAATAAGGAGGCAGGTCAGATCATCTCATCAAGTTCTACTTTCCTCCCTCACTTCTTTGAGAGAAACTCCTTCTCTAGAAAGGATCCGAATTAACGCGAAAATCATGCCCTCGGATCTGTGATAGAAGGTGTACCCAATAGTTTCTTTTGGGTATCCTATGAAGACACATTTCTCGATTTGGGTTCGAGCTTATACGGTTGAAGTTTCTTCACATAAGCGCAGCCCCAAACTTTAAACGACAACTTTGGTTTCTTGCCAAACCATAGTTCATGGGCGTCGTCTCAGCGGTTTTGATGGTGCCCTATTTACGTGAATCGGCCATCTCTAAAGCATAACCCCAAAGCGATAGCGATGCAGTAAGAGACATCATAGGTGCACCATATCTAGTAAGAAATGCGATTACGGCCGGACACACCATTTTGTTGTGGTGTTAGGGTGGCGTGAGTCTTAAACTATTACGCATTGTTTCAAGTGTAGACCAAACTCATAACTCAAATGTTCTCCTTTACAATCAGATCGTAGAAAATTTATTTTCTTGTTATGATGATTTTCCACTTCTCTCTGAAATTCTTTGAACTTTTCAAATGTTTGAGACTTGTGTTTCATTAAGTAGATATACCAATATCTGCTCAAATCATCTGTGAAGGTGAAAATAATGATACCATGCTTGAGCCTCAACATTCATTGGACCACAAACATGAGTATGTATGATTTCCAATCAATTGCTTTCGCTCCATAGTTAGGAGAAGCGGCGTTTTAGTCATCTTGCCTATGAGGCGGTTCATAAATACCAAGTGATTCATAATCAAGTGATTCCAAAAGCCCATCGGTATGGAGTTTCTTCATCGCTTTACCGATATGACCTAAGCGGCGGTGCCCAAATAAATTGCACTATCATTATCAACTCTGTATCTTTTGGTTTCAACACTATGAATATGTGAATCACTACTATAGAGATTCAATAAAATAGACCAGTCTTCAAGGGTGCATGACCATAAAGATATTACTCATATAGATAGAACAACCATTATTCTCGACTTAAATGAATAAGTCTCGCATCAAACTAGATCCATATATAATGTTCATGCTCATGGCGGCACAAATAACAATTATTTAGGTCTAAAACTAATCGATGGTAGATGTAGAGGTGGCGTGTCGATGGCGATCACATCGACTTTGGAACCATTTCCCCAGCGCATTGTCACCTCGTCCTTAGCCAATATTAAGCAATCCGTAGTCCTGTTTGAGGTTGCAAATATTAGCAGCGAACCCGATATCAAATACCAGTGCTCTGCGAGCATTAGTAAGGTACACATCAATAACATGTATATCACATATACCTTTGTTCACTTTGCCATCCTTCTTATCCGCCAAATACTTGGGGTAGTTCCGCTTCAATGTCGATCGCTTGCGATGAAGCACTGATTTAAGCTTAGGTCTAGACTTGGGTTTCTTCTCTTGAAAAGCAACTTGTTTCTTTGTTCTTCTTGAAGTTCCCTTCTTCTTCCCTTTGCCCTTTTCTTGGCTGGTGGTCTTGTTAACCATCAACACTTGATGCTCCTTCTTGATTTCTACCTCCATGGCTTTTAGATTGCGAAAAGCTCGGGAATAGTCTTGTCCATCCCTTGCATATTATAGTTCATCATGAAGCTCTTGTAGCTTGGTGTCGATGATTGAAGAATTCATCGATGACACTATCATTAGGAAGATTGACTCGGTTGAATCAAGTGATTATTATACCGGACATTTTGAGTATGTGTTCCTTTGGCGAGAACTATTCTCCTCCATCTTGCAGCTATAGAACTTATTGGAGACTTCATATCTCCCAATCCGGGCATTTTCTTGAAATATTAACTTCAACTCCTAGAACATCTCATATGCTCCATGATGTTCAAAACATCGTTGAAGACCGGTTCTAGTAAGCATGACACCTTGAACTATCGAGTCATCGCTTTGCTCGCTAGACGTTCTTAATGTCGGTTGCATCGGCGAGCAGGCACCCAGCGGTGCTTCTAGGGCGTAATTCTTCTATGCGACAATGAGGATAATCCTCGAGTTCTGGACCCGATCCGTGTAATTGCTACCATCATCTTTCAACTTTCCTTTCTCAAGGAGCATTAAAATTCAGCGGAACAACAATACGAGCCATCTATCTACAACAAACATAGACAAGCAAAATACTATCGGTACTAAGTTCATGATAAATTTAAGTTCAATTAATCATATTACTTAAGAACTCCCACTTAGATAGACATCCCTCTAATCCTCTAAGTGATTCGTGATCCATATCAACTACACCATGTCCGATCGTCCGTGAGATGGAGTAGTTTCAGATGAACATCAATATGTTGATCATATCTACTATATGATTCACGCTCGACCTTCGGTCTCCGTGTTAGAGGCCATATCTTTATATGCTAGGCTCGTCAAATTTAACTTTGGTATTCGCGTGTGCAACTGTTTTGCACCGTTGTATTTGAGCGTGGCGCCTATCACACGATCATCACGTGGTGTCTCGGCCGAAGAACTTTACATAGCGGTGCATACTCGGGAGAACACTTCTTGATAATTTTAGTGAGAGATCATCTTAAAATGCTACCGTCAATCAAAGAAAGATAAGATGCATAAAGGATAAACATCACATGCAATCAATATAAGTGATATGATATGGCCATCATCATCTTGTGCTTGTGATCTCCATCTTGAAGCTATCGTGATCACCATCGTCACCGGTAGCGACACCTTGATCTCCATCGTAGCATCGTTGTCGTTATGCCATCTATTGCTTCTCGACTATCGCTACCGTTTAGTGATAAAGTAAAAGCAATTACTGAGCGTTTGCATTTCATATAATAAGCGACAACCATATGGCTCCTGCCGTTGCGATAACCGGTTACAAAACATGATCATCTCATACAATAAAATATAGCATCACGTCTTGACCATATCACATCACAACATGCCTGCAAAAACAAGTTAGGCGTCCTCTACTTTTGTTGCAAATTTTCGTCGCTGCTCACGGGCTTAGCAAGAACCATTCTTACCTCGTATCAAAACCACAGCGATAGTTCGTCAAGTTAGTGCTGTTTTAACCTTCACAAGGACGGGCGTATGCACCGATTCAGCTAAAGTGAGAGAGCAGACACCCGCCGACCACCTTTAACCACGAGTGCTGCGTAGCAGTGAAACCTGTCTCGCGTAAGCGTCTGGCGTAATGTCGGTCGGGCAGCTTCATCTCACAATACCACGAACCAAAGTATGCCATCCATTGGTAAGCGGTATGACTTATATCGCCCACAACTCACTTGTGTTCTACTCGTGCATATGACATCTCGCATAAAACGGCTCGGCGGATGCCTTTGTTGGGGAGCGTAGTAATTTCAAAAATTTCTCTCGCACACAGATCATGGTGATGGCATAGCAACAAGAGGGAAGTGTTGTCCGCGTACCCTCGTAGGCCGTAAGCGAGCGTAATAACCACAGCGGTTGATGTAGTCGTGCGTCTTCACGATTCGCCGATCCAAGTACCAAGCGTCTGGCACCTCGAGTTCACACCGTTCAGCGATGGCGATCCCGGACTCGATCGACAAAGTGTCGGGGATGAGTTCCATCGGCCACGGCAGTGGTGCGATGATGATGCTCTACCGGGAAGATTCACCTAAACTCGCGATGATATGACCCGAGGAATATGGTGGAGGGCATCGCACTGCGGCTGAGAGCGATCCTAGATCAACTTGTGTCTCTAGGGTTCCCCCTGCCCGTATATAAAGGAAAGGGGTGCGGCCGGCCCTAGGAGGAGGCGTGAGGAGGTCCTACTCCCACTGGGGTAGGACTCCCCCTTCCTAGTTGGACTAGGACTTGGGGAAGGAGGAGGAAGGAAAGGCGCCGCCCCCTGTCCTATTCGGACTTGGGGGGAGGCGCGTGGCTGCCCTTGGCCTCTCCTCTTCCTCCACTAGGCCAACTAAGGCCCATTAGGTCGCGGGGGTTCGGTAACCTCCGGTACTCGGTAAAATGCCGATTCACTCGGAACACTTCGATGTACAAACATAGGCTTCCAATATATCAATCTTTATGTCTCGACCATTTGAGTCTCCTCGTCATGTCCATGATCACATCAGGGACTCAGACAAACTTGGTACATCAAAACTTATAAACTCATAATAAAAGCTGCATCGCCGTAGCGTTAAGCGTCGGACCCTACGGGTTAGAGAACTATGTAGACATGACCTAGAACTATTCTCGATTGATAACCAATAAGCGGAACCTAGAAGCCCATATTGGCTCCTACATATTCTCTGAAGATCTTTATCGGTCAATCCGCATAACAACATCGTTGTTCCTTTGTCATCGGTATGTTACTTGCGAGATTGATCATCGGTATCAATACCTAGTTCAATCTCATTCGGAAAGTCTCTTTACTCGTTCGTAATGCATCATTCGTAACTAACTCATTAGCTACATTGCTTGCAAGGCTTATAGTGATGTGCATTACGAGAAGGCGAAGATACCTCTTCGACAACTTTGGTGACAAAACTAATCTCAAATCGCCAACCCAACATGTACCTTTGAAGACACCTATAGTACTCCTTTATAATCACCCGATTCGTTGTGACGTTTGGTAGGACAATGTGTTCCTCCGTTAGCAGGAGTTGCATAATCTCATAGTTACGAGGAACATGTATAAGTCATGAAAGAAAGCAATAGCAATATACTAAATGATCAAGTGCTAGGCTAGAGAATGGGTCATGTCAATCACATCATTCTCCTAATGATGTGATCCCATTAATCAAATGACAATACATGTCTAGGTTAGGAAACATAACCATCTTTGATTAATGAGCTAGTCAGTAGAGGCATACTAGTGACGTTATGTTTGTCTATGTATTCACACATGTATCATGTTTCGATTAATACAATTCTAGCATGAATAATAAACATTTATCATGATATGAGGAAATAAATAATAACTTTATTATTGCCTCTAGGGCATATTTCCTTCAGCCCACACCTCCTCCGTCCATAGCCACCCGGTCAGCCCTATTCCCGGACGGCGGCGTCCACACACCACCTCGACATCCCTCATCCACCCGTGCACGATGAGGATCCGTCGTTGATCTCGTCATCCACGGTTCAGCCATCCGTCCTCCACCTCCAAGGAACTGCCACGATGTTCCCCTCATCTTTCCGCCACCTCCATTCCCACACCGCGTCTTCACACCAGGAAGAAGCAGCATCATCACCATTTCTCGAATGGCTGCGCCCTAATGGCGCCACCAAGAGGTTGTACACTAATCGCCGCATTTTCTTCTTGATTCGATCGAGCGGTGGTCTGCGGTGCTCGGTCGATCCAGCAGTCGGCTCCATCCTGGCGGCGTCGCCGGCCACTTCCTCCGACGCCGCTCCTCGGCGGCGTCCACATTAGTAGGAGATCTTCTTGCTTTAGCTCTCGCTCATTGCTGCTCTGCTCTTGCTCTCGGTCCCTGCACAGTCGCTCTTGCTATTCCTCTTTCTCATGCTGCTGCTCTCACTCTTGCTTGCGATCTGCTCAGGTTGCTTACACTTCATTATTGAATCGACTTTTGGGTCGATCCATTTTAGGGGCTGTAGGGAGTTAAGAGGACCAGCATGGCGAGGAGGGAGGCTTCATGAGGAGAGGACTCTACTATCTATCTTAGGGTTGGTGGGGCGGTGGTCGCCCGGCAGTGGTGGGGCGGTGGCGTGTGGATCATGGAGAAAAAAATATCGGCACCTTGAGGCCTAGAGGATGGCAGGGTGGCCGGACGGTGGTGGGGGTGTTTGAGGCGGGCGGCTTTACCGGCGTGAGGCGGTGAAGCTGCTGTTTGGCCGGTGGTGGTGGCGGCTCGAGGGTGGAGGTTGAAGATGAACTACAGGGCCCTTGATTTAGTATCCAACAGCTGCAAAATCGTGACGGAGATGAAAAATTCAGTCGTGGCGTGTAGCCTCACCTCTAGTGTGTTCGGTTTAACGATAAAATTCAGTTTCAGCAAAATTCAGTTTAAGAGTTAAGTTCAGTTTATTGTTAAATTCAGTTTCAGCAGTTAAGTTCAGAGATGAGCAGCTGATGTATTTTACATCTAGCACTTTGTGGTTATGTATTATACATCATCTATTGGAATGCTATTAGAATTCCTCAGGTTAATGTTGTCTCTCTTGTCTGCTTGACCTCGGCGTCGTACAACTCCGGAGCTCTCAATGAAACCCTCCATCACGGAAGCGTACCTCGGGCTCCATCTCCAGCGCCTAAGATCTTCTTCCCTTCCTCGATAGCTAAGTCGGTGGAGCATCCTCATGACCCAATCAATCCGCTGAGATCGACATGGCCGCCAAAGAGGTTGTACACTTGTTGCATCTCTTTTTTACTCTACATGTTATCTATATTGTCCACTAAGCACACATAGTAACGTTAAATCGATTATTTTATCCTTCTATATGACAAGCGGTGAGGTGCCGAGCAACAGCTATCCGTGATGGACTCTCTTGAATGCCATCATTATTTATCTCTGTAGCGTTTGAAGTGTGTATTTGTCGATGGGCACAGGGGTTGAGCTAGTAGAGGCGGTGTCACAGGTCCAAAGTCATAAGTAGCACAAAAACATTTTTTAGTGTAGGCTTTTCCTTGCTCAAGCCTGCCTACTAGAATCGCGATGCTTGAAAGGAAAAGTGAATGAAAAACATAGGAATTGGAAACTTTCCTTTGGTACTACTTTTCATGAATTTGGTGCAAGGAATGGAGCAAAGGAAAACTATAGGTTTGTTCCTTTAGTGTCTCCTTGAAAGAAAAAAGCGTAAAATTCTAATTTCCACTTGTCCTTCTTTTCATATTCCTATTCATGAAGCACAAGACTAAGAGATAGTAGCATAATAGCATTATAACCGTACATTTTCTTGTGGTTTGACTTAATCTCACCATGCTTCTTTGCATCTGTGATCTTCAGTTCTTGTGAATCAAACACCCATTGGGAAATCCCGTGTTTTAAATTCTCTGTTTGCGTGCATTCCTATCCTATTCATGTCTATTTCCCATCCCTACATTGTTAGAATCCTCAAATTCAACCATGCCCTTACACAATTACTTTTATTCAGGTATGTCAAAAACCTTGTGTGGTTTGTCACTCTCTGTGTTGTGTTCCACCAGCTCAGCTGCTCCAACAAAGGAAGGTTCACCACAGCGGGATCCGCTCTCGACTGTCTTCGCCACCTCGGATCTTCTTCCCCTTGGGCGGCTCATGTTGCATTACCATCAAGCGAAGCGATGACCTTGAGGACTACAGGTCCGCAAGAGTCGCACTCTTCGTGTCTTACATATGTTATGCATCGCTTAATATGATGACATGCTACATTATCATCGTGTTCACCTATTAGACTCAAGTCAGGTCCAAACTAATCTTTGAAACTTGAGTTTTTAAATGGTTGTGTGGTACATATTGGGGCGCGATCGGTACTATCATCTACTATCTAGTTAATCTTGGATGTCTACTATGAGTTTCATGTTGGGTGCAAACAAACATTAAAGGCCATTATCTGTATTTTATAACTAAAGCTATTATCTTCTGCTATCATTGGTTTTGGGTCTATCCACGGTTTTCTACCATCACTCGGTTGTGCATGCACTCCTTACATAATCTCACTGTTTTATTCCTATGCATGCGGTTATTGTACATAATGGAACTAATCATGTAGAGCAAAAAGAGCCTTGCATGGAAATAAAATTTCATCTAGGGCGTCGTTCCATGGTGGGCAAAAGGCAGCCCTCCACCCATTTAGATCGTAATCAAGACAAATACGTGCGAGGATCGAGCGGAAGACCACTCCCATTTACCCCATGAGGTCTTTGCTCTAACTTGGCATCTTGATGTTGGTAATATCATGCATATGGTGCCTTGCATTGCTTACTATATAAATCAAAGATGTCATCTGCTTGGTTTAGACATGCTTTGTGTCAATGACATCTGTTTAGTTTCTTTATTGTATATGTGAATCATGCAATGCCATCTTGTTTAGCCAGGGCATCATATATGTGAATTTTGCAATGCCACCTAGTTGTGATCATCTTATATGTGAATTATATCATGTCATCATTTTTTATTACATGTTAAATTTGTTAACAATTTTAGTACATTCAATTACTCTTCCTGTGCATCAGCCATTCAGCACGGTCATGGAAAAATCCTATTTCCCCCCGAGATGCATGCTCTAACTTGGCAGGATTATGTTGCTCATATCATGTGTATGGTATCTTGCATTGCTATGTCATTTGTAGTTTAGACATGCTTTGTGTAATGCCACCTGTTTAGTGTCTAATTACCATATATGTGAATTATGCAATGCCATCTTGTTGCAAGATATTATATATTTGAATTATGCAATGTAATCTTGTTGCAAGGCATTTTATATGTGAATTATGCAATGCCATGCTGTTTAGCCAAGCATCATATATAAATCATATCATCCGTCCTTTTGTATTTATCATTGATTTTATAAACAATGTTTGTATATTCAACTGCTCTTCACATGCATCAGCCATTTGAAGTGTTGATGGAGAAATATGGAGTGAAACAAAGGTCCTCGAGAAGCAGACACTTGAGGTCTGGATTAGGGAAGCGGCAGGGAATATACTTTGTCAGGACTATTGGGCGTAGATACAAGACTCAAGACTCGTCATGCGGATGGGACTCTCCTTAGCGTGGAAGACAAGCTTGGCGATCCGGATATTATGTTTCCTTCCTTATAACCGACTCGTGTAAACCCTAGCCCTCTCCGGTGTCTATATAAGCGAGAGGTTGGTCCTTAGAAGGCCGATCACAATTACAATCATAATCATCATAGGCTAGCTCCTGGGTTTAGCCTCTCGATCTCGTGGTAGATCTACTCTTGCATTACTCATATCATCGATATCAATCAAGCGGGAAGTAGGGTTTTACCTCCATCGAGAGGGCCGAACACAGGTAAACATTGTGCCTTGTTACCATTAGCCTGAGCCTTACGGTCGGGATCCCCTACCGAGATCGCCCGGTTTTGACACGACATTGGTGCTTTCATTGAAGTTCCTCTATAGCCATGTTGCAAGGCTTGATGGCGCCTTCAATAAATCAACAACCACGGTCGGTGAGACTTTTCTCCCGGACAGATCTTCGTGTTAAGCGACTTCGCGTTGAATAATCAGCAGCGGCTGAAGCGAATCGACGGCTCGCCCACAGCCACGGTCGGGTTAAGGACTGAACTACGGCCGACATCCCAAACTTGATCTTCGGCGGAATCGGGCACATGCCGAGCCGGGGCGATCCGCGATGAGCCGGCTTAGACCTCTTTGTCGGACAATGCTTGGGATATCACCCTGCGAAGCCGGGACCTAAATCCGGAGCACACGCGTGGTCGAAGGATGGGTGGATGGACCTTGCCACTGTAGCCGCACACTCGCCGGCGGTAGAGCCGAACACAGGCCTCACGTCGAGGAAGCTGTGACTCCGGACCCTCGGACTCATATCCGGTTGTAGGTTGAGTCCGCATGCTCGAACGCCGAGCCTGGTTGGGCCGGTAATGGAGTTCTGTTGTGGATATCTTCCGGCTTTTCGCCCTTTGGCGACATCTTTGAACTTCGTTGAAGTCTCTCTCTTTGTCGAGGCTCTTGGCGAACTATGTCGGCTTTCGAGTGGGAAGCAAGCAGCGAAGAATTCATTGCCGCCCACCACCCACTTCATTGCCACGGTTGATGATCTAACCGGCGTGTGACCGACTCGAAGACATCGGCGGTATGGGCTGACGATGAAGAAGCAGGAACCACCGCTCACAGGGACGGTGGACAGCTGTCGGGGTTGGGTGCGACATATGCCAAGGATGGCTTATCATGGTCGAGTAAAGCGTCGCGGTGCTGGCAGGATGAGGCGAACATGCGCCCGGCGGATCTTACCAGCTTTAGGGCTCTCAGGAGATAACACCCCTCTGCTGCTCTGCGGGGAGTCTCCGCATGGTCACTAAGGCAAAGTGAATACAAGGTTGCTCCTGAGCTGTTTACGGAGGTAGGAGAAGGCAAGGCTAGCTTTCTCCTTCAATATGAGTCATCTAGTGCTCATGGATTGAACCCCTTGCATGGGTGCCTGGGGAGTTTATATAGGCCTACCCCGAGGTACAATGGTAAACGGCTGGGTGCGGGTCGGCCGTCTATCTCTCGACCGCCGTCTTCTCGTGACTCACAGGGCCCTTTGGTGGTCCGCCAGCCGGCTTTGATGCGGCGTCATCCGATCGCGGCGGTAATCTTGCCATATGATTCTTGTGGGCGGGCTTCTAATATGTGGCTTGGTCATGGGGTCATGAGCGATGCACGCCGCCCAACGGGCGACCGCATTGCCATTCCCCGTCGTCTAATTAATGGCGTGTGGGGCCCGTGGGAGGGCGGCCGACTCTGGTGACTCCCAATGGATCCGACTCTCGGCGCTCTCGCCGTCTTGATACTCGGCGGCTGGGGCCTGCCATCTCCGGACGTCTGAACGAACGCCGTGGGCCGCGAGCTCCGCCCCAGGGCTGATCGAGGGCGGCATGGCAATAGTGCAGCGCGGACGAAGATCCCGTTGATGCAGCGCCTTGTGGCCATGCCATCCCTTAAATAACGGGGGTGGTTGGAGTGGCGGGACTCCCCATAATCGGCTTCTTTGGAGCCGCCTCTGGGACTCGGCTTATCTTGGAGCCGCTTCTTGGACTCGGCTTAGCGGGAGTTGCCTCAGGACTCGGCTTATCTTGGAGCCGCCTCAGGACTCGGCTTGGTGGGAGTCGCCTCTAGGACTCACGAGGCGCCCAGCCGCCCGTCTTGAAAGGCTCTAGGACTCAGGTTAGCCTACCCGTGGCCCATTTCTCCGGCAATAGTCCTCGGTGGTGAGGCTCCGAGTGATCACGTCATGGGGCCTCAAGGTTTCATTCTTTGGTGAGGGAAGCCTTGCGGCCGTCTTCCTTGAGCGACTAAATTGATCGGATTCGCGCGTCTTGCCCTAAGGAGTTTGAGCAGCCTTGGCCGAGAACAAGCGTGCAAATCGCTTTCCCTTGGACGCCCGCAGCGGACCATCATGGCGCCAGTGGCGAGCGATCTACCACGCCTGCAGCAGCGAGACTGGCATGGCCGCCACTACCGTGCGGCAGCCCGAAGCAGATCCGTGCGGCGGCGGCGGTTGGGTTTCCCCGCGTCGTTCTTGCGTGCGATAACCGTGAAATGCATCGTGGGGCGTGGGGTCCGTCGTAGTTCATCCACGCCGCCCCGCCGGCTTCTCGGCCTACCGACCTATAATGGCGAGGGGGGCGGAGACGGCCAGCTGCCCCATTCCTCCCTGCTCCCCCCTCCTCTGCCTCTTCTTCTTCTTGCCATCGCCTCTCCAAACCTTCCGTGATAGGTTCTTCCTCCGCGCCCGCGCGGCTCACATCGTCTTCCGGTGTGGGGCGACTCTATGGTGAACCTTGTTGTCACACCCTGCATTTTGTAACATTTCATTTTCATTAATAAAGCATGAAAATTTGGACCAACAAAACTTTTGCATTATTTGGCTTTTATTTGGAGTTGGTTTTCTCTCATGCTTCTTTTCAAGTGCTTCTTGAAGTCAACTTCTCTACCCTCTATATTCCATCTCCTTACCCCAAGCTCCTCACCAATGACCATGCCATGTGAATAGTGCTATATAAATTTTCTTACAAAAATAGTTTGGCAGAAAGTATTTTCTAAAATTAGTTTTCAAAACCCACGAATTGAGGTTTGCAGAAATACTTGATTAAGAGCAGTAAAAATCTTTCAAAAATATATTTGACTCCTATTAGATATAGGATGCCCGAGAACCACAAAATATAATTTTAAAGTTCTTGTTCTATTTTATTTAAAGGCTTTTTCTTAAGGCGAAATGGTCTTTAATAGGAAAAATTACTTCTTGTTTCAAAAATATTTGACAAAATTTAGGGAAACTCATAGGACATATATTGTCCATATATAAGAGTTTCAACACCTGGTCATGTTCAAAATATTGGTCAAATCCCTCTAAAACCCTTCTGGATATTTCAAGCTTTTGAAATATTTACAAAGAATTATCCTCCAAAAATTCAGGAAAATTCTATCATGTCACATATGACATATTAGATGATCTTGCCAAGTCTCATGACTTGGAGAACAAGATAACACCATCAAAACCCTCAAAACTATTTACATCCATTCTAAAGTTTGATCAACTTTACATTGCCAAGTATGTCCAAATGTGCTCAAACTTGGTGGACATGCTTCATTGGTCTAATGATGCATCTGGACCAAATAAGGGTTGGAGAAGAGAACTCTTGGTCAAAGTGCCTCAAAACCCTCTCGACCAGAATCAAGTTTGAACTACTTTTACTACCAACTTTTCCCCAGGACCCCAACTTTGGTGAGCTGATCATGTGACCAAATAAGGCTACCACCAAGTGGTACATCAGGAGAAATGATTTACTCCTTTGGATCTACACAAACCCATTTCTGCCCATTTCTAGGGTTTGCAAGAGTTGCATTGGCAACTTTGTCCAAATAAGCTCAAAATGGGTGGAAGGCCCTAAATATATGTGACATTTCACCCCATGGAGCATCTTGGCCAGTGGGGTCATTAGCTTACCCAACTTCATCAAACACCTTCGGCAAAATACTAAAAAGCCTATTTTGCCACTTTCACTAATCTCCTTGAGTTCATCTTTTGCCACAACCCCTCCTCACTCCCTCATCACTTAGACACTTTTCTACCGAGGAAGCAATGTGGAGGAAGGGGAATCACGTTTTCCTCTGGACAATAGTTTCTTCTCCCTCTCCAGCCTCTCTCATACACCCCAGGCATCGGGCCCTTTCTGGCCTTGTCCCCTTCACTTAGCTTCAGACGAGAAAAGGGCCAGCCTTGGCACTGAAAACCAGCGGATGCGGCCAAAATCGCTCTGGGCGCTGCCCGAGCGCCGACCGTTGACACGCGCCTCCCGACCGCCTCGTGCCTTCACCTCGCGCCCGATTGATGTGTCTCGGCGTCTGCGACCGCGCCCGTGCAGTCCCCATTGTCTCCCCCTCTCTCCCCTCCTGCAGCGCGTGCCAGCGCCATGCGGCTCGGCCAATGGCCGGCCTCACTGCAGCTGGCGCAGAACCCTCCCGCTCTCTCTCCTTCTCCTGGCGCCCTACTCCATCCCCACAGGCGCGTGGACAGCTCAAACCTCTCCCAGCGGCCTCGGGCCGATCCTGGCGCCCGTGAGCCCACGCCTTGGTGAACCACGGCCAGCCTATATCGCTCCAGAGCCTCTCTCTTCCTCCTGTCGCTCCTCCACACCCAATCAACCCCGGAGCCACCCTTCTCTCGAGCCGCCCGGAGCTCGAGATCGGCTCGAGCTCCGCCCGCCTCGGGTCGCCGTCGTCTGCGGTACAGGCCTCCTCCGCCCCTTTTCTCTCTCAGGCTGACTCCCCTCGCCTCATGATGCTTTCCCTCTCTTTCCCCTTATTTTGCAGCAGGAAGCGGCCAGACCACCGGCCACCCTCCCACCTGCCCGGGACCTCGTCGCCCGGCGGCAGGCACTCGGCCAGTCTCCCCACCACGAGAACCGACTCGCTCCAGGGTCAGCGGTAGCCTCGCACCCCTTCCGTGCCTGTATCATGGCCCGGCTGCGTCGCCTCGGCGGAGGTAGGCGGCGGCCGCCGTGGGGCCGACGGTCGACCTCATACGGCGGGTGGGCTCCACCGTCGAGGTTTAAAGCGTCTGGCAGCCTTGACCAACCGTCGGTGAAGTATTCAGCCTTCGGCCTTGTGGCGGCAGCGTGGGCTGGTTTCCCCCCACTGGGCCTGCTGCTGTGGCCTCTCGGCCTAGTGGCACGGCGCCGTTTTCTTTTCCTTTTACGTATTATTTCCAAATATTCCGAGGGAGAATATTAATCCAAATGCATTGATTCCAATTTCTAAATTCCTAGAATATTGTAACCTATTTAATGGTGCAACTTTCACTCAAATCCAGCCACCTTTTCTTCTCTGTAAATATTTAAATGTGGTTTTGGCATTTAAATAAGCCTTTGAAAATCCATAACTCCTATTTTGCTGCTCGAACCAAAACCAAAAGTTGCCCCTTCTAGCTTTCCTTCTAGTATTTTACAAAAATAAGTTGACATTTTGTGAGCACTTTGACTTTTCTGTTTTTATTATTGTCTTATTTTCCCGTTGTTTTCTTGCGGCGTTAGATCCCGTGTTGTGAGTGGCGAGGAAGAAGGAGGCGAGGGCACTGAAGACTTTGAAGATCAAGCCAACCAAGGCAAGCAGCCCTGACCATGACTATGATACCTTTATATGCATGTCATTTTTAGCTCTTTATTGATGATGATGCATCGGATCATGGCGAGATGGTGAACCGCGTGGGTGGTTGCCGCGATTACATTCCTCGTTGATACTTGCATTGTGCATGGCCCTACCTTCTTATGAGGGTTATGCGGTGGGAGTAGATAGGATGCAAATGTAGATGCTACATAAGCGGGATGGGTTTGTGCATGGTGAAGGAGGCAAAGTGATTTCAAAAGTATTTTGAAAACCCGTCGGGTGCCACTTATGCAGGAGATGATGAGATGGGTGACCACTTGATGGAAGTGGTGTGCCAAGCAAAAGGGTGTGTGTTGTTTTCAGCGGATTGGTGGGAGTTGCCGTTATTCCAACCTTACATCTGCGACCACTCTACCCTTATGGGAAGGGCATTGTTGAGTACCCATGGAGTCTTTGTGCGATCATGTTTTGCTCGTGAGGCTTAGTCGATGGGTGCAACATTCGAATCCGTATGTATCTTGCAAATCTCTATGTCTCCCACTTGGACTTGGTCGGGATGGAATTGGCGTCTCTTGATGTGCTTGGTCCTCTTGTGAAATCTGGATTCCTTTGCCAAGGCAATTGCGATATTGTCACGAAGATCTTCATTGATCGATGCACTAGGTATGACACCTAGATCGAGATGAACTCCTTCATCCGGACTCCTTCATTTGCTGCTTCCAGCGATATGTACTCGCTTCACATGTAGATCCCGCCACGGCCTTTGTTTAGAACTACACAACTTACAGCTCCTTTGTTTAATAAAAACGTATCCGGTTTGCGATTTAGAATCGTCGGGATCGATGTGTCAACTTACATCGGCGTAAACATTTCGACTAGCTCTTTGTCACCTCCATATCGAGAAACATATCCTTAGTCCTTTTCAAGTATTTGGGGATGTTCTTGACCCATTGTCGATGAGCCACTCTGGATTACTTTGGTACCTTCACCAAGCTTATTGCTAAGCACCGTCAGTCTGGTACCGACATTGCATACATGATAGAGCCTATGGCTGAAGCATAGGGAACATCTTTCATTTCTCTCTATCTTCTGCTGTGGTCGGACATTGAGTCGACTCAATTTCACCTGCCTTACGCAGGCAGAACCCTTTCTTTGATCCATTTGAACTTTTCAAAACTTTATCAAGGTATGTGCTTTGTGAAAAGTCAATTAAGCGTCTTGATCTATCTCTATAAATCTTGATGCCCAATATATAAGCAGCTTCAAGGGTCTTTCATAGAAAAACTTTTATTCAAGTATCGCTTTATGCTATCAAATTCTATATCATTTCCAATTAATAATATGTCATCTACATATAATATAAATGATCTGAGCTCCCACTCACTTTCTTGTAAATCTGGCTTCTCCAAAGTGCAGTATAAACCCATATCTTTGATCACACTATCAAAGCGTTTATTCTAACCGAGATCGTGCAGTCCATAAATGGATCATTTGGAGCTTGCACTTTGTTAGCACCTTTTGGATCAACAAAACCTTACGGTTGCATCATATACAACTCTTCTTCTAGAAATCCATTCAAGAATGCAGTTTTGACATCCATTTGCCAAATTTCATAATCATAAAATCGGCAATTGCTAACATGATTGAGACGGACTTAAGCATCACTCGTGTGAGAAAGTCTCATCGTAGTCAACCCTTGAACTTGTAAAACCTTTACGCAACAAGTCGAGCTTTATAAACGATTACATTACCATCGTCGTCGTCTTCTTCTTAAAGATCCATTTATTCTCAATGGCTTGCCGATCATTGGGCAAGTCACCAAAGTCCATACTTTATTCTCATACATGGATCCCATCTCAGATTTCATGGCCTCTAGCCATTTTGCGAATCTGGGCTCATCATCGCTTCCTCATAGTTAGTGGGTTCATCATGGTCAGTAACATGACTTCGAATAGGATACCATACCACTGCAGTGCGGATCTCACTCTGGTAGACCTCGAGGTTACGTAAAACTTCATCTGAGTTTCATGATCAATATCATTAGCTTCCTCACTAATTGGTGTAGTTGTCCGCGGAACCGATTCTTGTGATGAACTACTTTTCAATAAGGAGGCAGGTCAGATCATCTCATCAAGTTCTACTTTCCTCCCTCACTTCTTTGAGAGAAACTCCTTCTCTAGAAAGGATCCGAATTAACGCGAAAATCATGCCCTCGGATCTGTGATAGAAGGTGTACCCAATAGTTTCTTTTGGGTATCCTATGAAGACACATTTCTCGATTTGGGTTCGAGCTTATACGGTTGAAGTTTCTTCACATAAGCGCAGCCCCAAACTTTAAACGACAACTTTGGTTTCTTGCCAAACCATAGTTCATGGGCGTCGTCTCAGCGGTTTTGATGGTGCCCTATTTACGTGAATCGGCCATCTCTAAAGCATAACCCCAAAGCGATAGCGATGCAGTAAGAGACATCATAGGTGCACCATATCTAGTAAGAAATGCGATTACGGCCGGACACACCATTTTGTTGTGGTGTTAGGGTGGCGTGAGTCTTAAACTATTACGCATTGTTTCAAGTGTAGACCAAACTCATAACTCAAATGTTCTCCTTTACAATCAGATCGTAGAAAATTTATTTTCTTGTTATGATGATTTTCCACTTCTCTCTGAAATTCTTTGAACTTTTCAAATGTTTGAGACTTGTGTTTCATTAAGTAGATATACCAATATCTGCTCAAATCATCTGTGAAGGTGAAAATAATGATACCATGCTTGAGCCTCAACATTCATTGGACCACAAACATGAGTATGTATGATTTCCAATCAATTGCTTTCGCTCCATAGTTAGGAGAAGCGGCGTTTTAGTCATCTTGCCTATGAGGCGGTTCATAAATACCAAGTGATTCATAATCAAGTGATTCCAAAAGCCCATCGGTATGGAGTTTCTTCATCGCTTTACCGATATGACCTAAGCGGCGGTGCCCAAATAAATTGCACTATCATTATCAACTCTGTATCTTTTGGTTTCAACACTATGAATATGTGAATCACTACTATAGAGATTCAATAAAATAGACCAGTCTTCAAGGGTGCATGACCATAAAGATATTACTCATATAGATAGAACAACCATTATTCTCGACTTAAATGAATAAGTCTCGCATCAAACTAGATCCATATATAATGTTCATGCTCATGGCGGCACAAATAACAATTATTTAGGTCTAAAACTAATCGATGGTAGATGTAGAGGTGGCGTGTCGATGGCGATCACATCGACTTTGGAACCATTTCCCCAGCGCATTGTCACCTCGTCCTTAGCCAATATTAAGCAATCCGTAGTCCTGTTTGAGGTTGCAAATATTAGCAGCGAACCCGATATCAAATACCAGTGCTCTGCGAGCATTAGTAAGGTACACATCAATAACATGTATATCACATATACCTTTGTTCACTTTGCCATCCTTCTTATCCGCCAAATACTTGGGGTAGTTCCGCTTCAATGTCGATCGCTTGCGATGAAGCACTGATTTAAGCTTAGGTCTAGACTTGGGTTTCTTCTCTTGAAAAGCAACTTGTTTCTTTGTTCTTCTTGAAGTTCCCTTCTTCTTCCCTTTGCCCTTTTCTTGGCTGGTGGTCTTGTTAACCATCAACACTTGATGCTCCTTCTTGATTTCTACCTCCATGGCTTTTAGATTGCGAAAAGCTCGGGAATAGTCTTGTCCATCCCTTGCATATTATAGTTCATCATGAAGCTCTTGTAGCTTGGTGTCGATGATTGAAGAATTCATCGATGACACTATCATTAGGAAGATTGACTCGGTTGAATCAAGTGATTATTATACCGGACATTTTGAGTATGTGTTCCTTTGGCGAGAACTATTCTCCTCCATCTTGCAGCTATAGAACTTATTGGAGACTTCATATCTCCCAATCCGGGCATTTTCTTGAAATATTAACTTCAACTCCTAGAACATCTCATATGCTCCATGATGTTCAAAACATCGTTGAAGACCGGTTCTAGTAAGCATGACACCTTGAACTATCGAGTCATCGCTTTGCTCGCTAGACGTTCTTAATGTCGGTTGCATCGGCGAGCAGGCACCCAGCGGTGCTTCTAGGGCGTAATTCTTCTATGCGACAATGAGGATAATCCTCGAGTTCTGGACCCGATCCGTGTAATTGCTACCATCATCTTTCAACTTTCCTTTCTCAAGGAGCATTAAAATTCAGCGGAACAACAATACGAGCCATCTATCTACAACAAACATAGACAAGCAAAATACTATCGGTACTAAGTTCATGATAAATTTAAGTTCAATTAATCATATTACTTAAGAACTCCCACTTAGATAGACATCCCTCTAATCCTCTAAGTGATTCGTGATCCATATCAACTACACCATGTCCGATCGTCCGTGAGATGGAGTAGTTTCAGATGAACATCAATATGTTGATCATATCTACTATATGATTCACGCTCGACCTTCGGTCTCCGTGTTAGAGGCCATATCTTTATATGCTAGGCTCGTCAAATTTAACTTTGGTATTCGCGTGTGCAACTGTTTTGCACCGTTGTATTTGAGCGTGGCGCCTATCACACGATCATCACGTGGTGTCTCGGCCGAAGAACTTTACATAGCGGTGCATACTCGGGAGAACACTTCTTGATAATTTTAGTGAGAGATCATCTTAAAATGCTACCGTCAATCAAAGAAAGATAAGATGCATAAAGGATAAACATCACATGCAATCAATATAAGTGATATGATATGGCCATCATCATCTTGTGCTTGTGATCTCCATCTTGAAGCTATCGTGATCACCATCGTCACCGGTAGCGACACCTTGATCTCCATCGTAGCATCGTTGTCGTTATGCCATCTATTGCTTCTCGACTATCGCTACCGTTTAGTGATAAAGTAAAAGCAATTACTGAGCGTTTGCATTTCATATAATAAGCGACAACCATATGGCTCCTGCCGTTGCGATAACCGGTTACAAAACATGATCATCTCATACAATAAAATATAGCATCACGTCTTGACCATATCACATCACAACATGCCTGCAAAAACAAGTTAGGCGTCCTCTACTTTTGTTGCAAATTTTCGTCGCTGCTCACGGGCTTAGCAAGAACCATTCTTACCTCGTATCAAAACCACAGCGATAGTTCGTCAAGTTAGTGCTGTTTTAACCTTCACAAGGACGGGCGTATGCACCGATTCAGCTAAAGTGAGAGAGCAGACACCCGCCGACCACCTTTAACCACGAGTGCTGCGTAGCAGTGAAACCTGTCTCGCGTAAGCGTCTGGCGTAATGTCGGTCGGGCAGCTTCATCTCACAATACCACGAACCAAAGTATGCCATCCATTGGTAAGCGGTATGACTTATATCGCCCACAACTCACTTGTGTTCTACTCGTGCATATGACATCTCGCATAAAACGGCTCGGCGGATGCCTTTGTTGGGGAGCGTAGTAATTTCAAAAATTTCTCTCGCACACAGATCATGGTGATGGCATAGCAACAAGAGGGAAGTGTTGTCCGCGTACCCTCGTAGGCCGTAAGCGAGCGTAATAACCACAGCGGTTGATGTAGTCGTGCGTCTTCACGATTCGCCGATCCAAGTACCAAGCGTCTGGCACCTCGAGTTCACACCGTTCAGCGATGGCGATCCCGGACTCGATCGACAAAGTGTCGGGGATGAGTTCCATCGGCCACGGCAGTGGTGCGATGATGATGCTCTACCGGGAAGATTCACCTAAACTCGCGATGATATGACCCGAGGAATATGGTGGAGGGCATCGCACTGCGGCTGAGAGCGATCCTAGATCAACTTGTGTCTCTAGGGTTCCCCCTGCCCGTATATAAAGGAAAGGGGTGCGGCCGGCCCTAGGAGGAGGCGTGAGGAGGTCCTACTCCCACTGGGGTAGGACTCCCCCTTCCTAGTTGGACTAGGACTTGGGGAAGGAGGAGGAAGGAAAGGCGCCGCCCCCTGTCCTATTCGGACTTGGGGGGAGGCGCGTGGCTGCCCTTGGCCTCTCCTCTTCCTCCACTAGGCCAACTAAGGCCCATTAGGTCGCGGGGGTTCGGTAACCTCCGGTACTCGGTAAAATGCCGATTCACTCGGAACACTTCGATGTACAAACATAGGCTTCCAATATATCAATCTTTATGTCTCGACCATTTGAGTCTCCTCGTCATGTCCATGATCACATCAGGGACTCAGACAAACTTGGTACATCAAAACTTATAAACTCATAATAAAAGCTGCATCGCCGTAGCGTTAAGCGTCGGACCCTACGGGTTAGAGAACTATGTAGACATGACCTAGAACTATTCTCGATTGATAACCAATAAGCGGAACCTAGAAGCCCATATTGGCTCCTACATATTCTCTGAAGATCTTTATCGGTCAATCCGCATAACAACATCGTTGTTCCTTTGTCATCGGTATGTTACTTGCGAGATTGATCATCGGTATCAATACCTAGTTCAATCTCATTCGGAAAGTCTCTTTACTCGTTCGTAATGCATCATTCGTAACTAACTCATTAGCTACATTGCTTGCAAGGCTTATAGTGATGTGCATTACGAGAAGGCGAAGATACCTCTTCGACAACTTTGGTGACAAAACTAATCTCAAATCGCCAACCCAACATGTACCTTTGAAGACACCTATAGTACTCCTTTATAATCACCCGATTCGTTGTGACGTTTGGTAGGACAATGTGTTCCTCCGTTAGCAGGAGTTGCATAATCTCATAGTTACGAGGAACATGTATAAGTCATGAAAGAAAGCAATAGCAATATACTAAATGATCAAGTGCTAGGCTAGAGAATGGGTCATGTCAATCACATCATTCTCCTAATGATGTGATCCCATTAATCAAATGACAATACATGTCTAGGTTAGGAAACATAACCATCTTTGATTAATGAGCTAGTCAGTAGAGGCATACTAGTGACGTTATGTTTGTCTATGTATTCACACATGTATCATGTTTCGATTAATACAATTCTAGCATGAATAATAAACATTTATCATGATATGAGGAAATAAATAATAACTTTATTATTGCCTCTAGGGCATATTTCCTTCAGCCCACACCTCCTCCGTCCATAGCCACCCGGTCAGCCCTATTCCCGGACGGCGGCGTCCACACACCACCTCGACATCCCTCATCCACCCGTGCACGATGAGGATCCGTCGTTGATCTCGTCATCCACGGTTCAGCCATCCGTCCTCCACCTCCAAGGAACTGCCACGATGTTCCCCTCATCTTTCCGCCACCTCCATTCCCACACCGCGTCTTCACACCAGGAAGAAGCAGCATCATCACCATTTCTCGAATGGCTGCGCCCTAATGGCGCCACCAAGAGGTTGTACACTAATCGCCGCATTTTCTTCTTGATTCGATCGAGCGGTGGTCTGCGGTGCTCGGTCGATCCAGCAGTCGGCTCCATCCTGGCGGCGTCGCCGGCCACTTCCTCCGACGCCGCTCCTCGGCGGCGTCCACATTAGTAGGAGATCTTCTTGCTTTAGCTCTCGCTCATTGCTGCTCTGCTCTTGCTCTCGGTCCCTGCACAGTCGCTCTTGCTATTCCTCTTTCTCATGCTGCTGCTCTCACTCTTGCTTGCGATCTGCTCAGGTTGCTTACACTTCATTATTGAATCGACTTTTGGGTCGATCCATTTTAGGGGCTGTAGGGAGTTAAGAGGACCAGCATGGCGAGGAGGGAGGCTTCATGAGGAGAGGACTCTACTATCTATCTTAGGGTTGGTGGGGCGGTGGTCGCCCGGCAGTGGTGGGGCGGTGGCGTGTGGATCATGGAGAAAAAAATATCGGCACCTTGAGGCCTAGAGGATGGCAGGGTGGCCGGACGGTGGTGGGGGTGTTTGAGGCGGGCGGCTTTACCGGCGTGAGGCGGTGAAGCTGCTGTTTGGCCGGTGGTGGTGGCGGCTCGAGGGTGGAGGTTGAAGATGAACTACAGGGCCCTTGATTTAGTATCCAACAGCTGCAAAATCGTGACGGAGATGAAAAATTCAGTCGTGGCGTGTAGCCTCACCTCTAGTGTGTTCGGTTTAACGATAAAATTCAGTTTCAGCAAAATTCAGTTTAAGAGTTAAGTTCAGTTTATTGTTAAATTCAGTTTCAGCAGTTAAGTTCAGAGATGAGCAGCTGATGTATTTTACATCTAGCACTTTGTGGTTATGTATTATACATCATCTATTGGAATGCTATTAGAATTCCTCAGGTTAATGTTGTCTCTCTTGTCTGCTTGACCTCGGCGTCGTACAACTCCGGAGCTCTCAATGAAACCCTCCATCACGGAAGCGTACCTCGGGCTCCATCTCCAGCGCCTAAGATCTTCTTCCCTTCCTCGATAGCTAAGTCGGTGGAGCATCCTCATGACCCAATCAATCCGCTGAGATCGACATGGCCGCCAAAGAGGTTGTACACTTGTTGCATCTCTTTTTTACTCTACATGTTATCTATATTGTCCACTAAGCACACATAGTAACGTTAAATCGATTATTTTATCCTTCTATATGACAAGCGGTGAGGTGCCGAGCAACAGCTATCCGTGATGGACTCTCTTGAATGCCATCATTATTTATCTCTGTAGCGTTTGAAGTGTGTATTTGTCGATGGGCACAGGGGTTGAGCTAGTAGAGGCGGTGTCACAGGTCCAAAGTCATAAGTAGCACAAAAACATTTTTTAGTGTAGGCTTTTCCTTGCTCAAGCCTGCCTACTAGAATCGCGATGCTTGAAAGGAAAAGTGAATGAAAAACATAGGAATTGGAAACTTTCCTTTGGTACTACTTTTCATGAATTTGGTGCAAGGAATGGAGCAAAGGAAAACTATAGGTTTGTTCCTTTAGTGTCTCCTTGAAAGAAAAAAGCGTAAAATTCTAATTTCCACTTGTCCTTCTTTTCATATTCCTATTCATGAAGCACAAGACTAAGAGATAGTAGCATAATAGCATTATAACCGTACATTTTCTTGTGGTTTGACTTAATCTCACCATGCTTCTTTGCATCTGTGATCTTCAGTTCTTGTGAATCAAACACCCATTGGGAAATCCCGTGTTTTAAATTCTCTGTTTGCGTGCATTCCTATCCTATTCATGTCTATTTCCCATCCCTACATTGTTAGAATCCTCAAATTCAACCATGCCCTTACACAATTACTTTTATTCAGGTATGTCAAAAACCTTGTGTGGTTTGTCACTCTCTGTGTTGTGTTCCACCAGCTCAGCTGCTCCAACAAAGGAAGGTTCACCACAGCGGGATCCGCTCTCGACTGTCTTCGCCACCTCGGATCTTCTTCCCCTTGGGCGGCTCATGTTGCATTACCATCAAGCGAAGCGATGACCTTGAGGACTACAGGTCCGCAAGAGTCGCACTCTTCGTGTCTTACATATGTTATGCATCGCTTAATATGATGACATGCTACATTATCATCGTGTTCACCTATTAGACTCAAGTCAGGTCCAAACTAATCTTTGAAACTTGAGTTTTTAAATGGTTGTGTGGTACATATTGGGGCGCGATCGGTACTATCATCTACTATCTAGTTAATCTTGGATGTCTACTATGAGTTTCATGTTGGGTGCAAACAAACATTAAAGGCCATTATCTGTATTTTATAACTAAAGCTATTATCTTCTGCTATCATTGGTTTTGGGTCTATCCACGGTTTTCTACCATCACTCGGTTGTGCATGCACTCCTTACATAATCTCACTGTTTTATTCCTATGCATGCGGTTATTGTACATAATGGAACTAATCATGTAGAGCAAAAAGAGCCTTGCATGGAAATAAAATTTCATCTAGGGCGTCGTTCCATGGTGGGCAAAAGGCAGCCCTCCACCCATTTAGATCGTAATCAAGACAAATACGTGCGAGGATCGAGCGGAAGACCACTCCCATTTACCCCATGAGGTCTTTGCTCTAACTTGGCATCTTGATGTTGGTAATATCATGCATATGGTGCCTTGCATTGCTTACTATATAAATCAAAGATGTCATCTGCTTGGTTTAGACATGCTTTGTGTCAATGACATCTGTTTAGTTTCTTTATTGTATATGTGAATCATGCAATGCCATCTTGTTTAGCCAGGGCATCATATATGTGAATTTTGCAATGCCACCTAGTTGTGATCATCTTATATGTGAATTATATCATGTCATCATTTTTTATTACATGTTAAATTTGTTAACAATTTTAGTACATTCAATTACTCTTCTGTGCATCGACCATTCAACGCAGTCATGGAAAAATCCTATTTCCCCGAGATGCATGCTCTAACTTGGCAGGATTATGTTGCTCATATCATGTGTATGGTATCTTGCATTGCTATGTCATTTGTAGTTTAGACATGCTTTGTGTAATGCCACCTGTTTAGTGTCTAATTACCATATATGTGAATTATGCAATGCCATCTTGTTGCAAGATATTATATATTTGAATTATGCAATGTAATCTTGTTGCAAGGCATTTTATATGTGAATTATGCAATGCCATGCTGTTTAGCCAAGCATCATATATAAATCATATCATCCGTCCTTTTGTATTTATCATTGATTTTATAAACAATGTTTGTATATTCAACTGCTCTTCACATGCATCAGCCATTTGAAGTGTTGATGGAGAAATATGGAGTGAAACAAAGGTCCTCGAGAAGCAGACACTTGAGGTCTGGATTAGGGAAGCGGCAGGGAATATACTTTGTCAGGACTATTGGGCGTAGATACAAGACTCAAGACTCGTCATGCGGATGGGACTCTCCTTAGCGTGGAAGACAAGCTTGGCGATCCGGATATTATGTTTCCTTCCTTATAACCGACTCGTGTAAACCCTAGCCCTCTCCGGTGTCTATATAAGCGAGAGGTTGGTCCTTAGAAGGCCGATCACAATTACAATCATAATCATCATAGGCTAGCTCCTGGGTTTAGCCTCTCGATCTCGTGGTAGATCTACTCTTGCATTACTCATATCATCGATATCAATCAAGCGGGAAGTAGGGTTTTACCTCCATCGAGAGGGCCGAACACAGGTAAACATTGTGCCTTGTTACCATTAGCCTGAGCCTTACGGTCGGGATCCCCTACCGAGATCGCCCGGTTTTGACACGACATTGGTGCTTTCATTGAAGTTCCTCTATAGCCATGTTGCAAGGCTTGATGGCGCCTTCAATAAATCAACAACCACGGTCGGTGAGACTTTTCTCCCGGACAGATCTTCGTGTTAAGCGACTTCGCGTTGAATAATCAGCAGCGGCTGAAGCGAATCGACGGCTCGCCCACAGCCACGGTCGGGTTAAGGACTGAACTACGGCCGACATCCCAAACTTGATCTTCGGCGGAATCGGGCACATGCCGAGCCGGGGCGATCCGCGATGAGCCGGCTTAGACCTCTTTGTCGGACAATGCTTGGGATATCACCCTGCGAAGCCGGGACCTAAATCCGGAGCACACGCGTGGTCGAAGGATGGGTGGATGGACCTTGCCACTGTAGCCGCACACTCGCCGGCGGTAGAGCCGAACACAGGCCTCACGTCGAGGAAGCTGTGACTCCGGACCCTCGGACTCATATCCGGTTGTAGGTTGAGTCCGCATGCTCGAACGCCGAGCCTGGTTGGGCCGGTAATGGAGTTCTGTTGTGGATATCTTCCGGCTTTTCGCCCTTTGGCGACATCTTTGAACTTCGTTGAAGTCTCTCTCTTTGTCGAGGCTCTTGGCGAACTATGTCGGCTTTCGAGTGGGAAGCAAGCAGCGAAGAATTCATTGCCGCCCACCACCCACTTCATTGCCACGGTTGATGATCTAACCGGCGTGTGACCGACTCGAAGACATCGGCGGTATGGGCTGACGATGAAGAAGCAGGAACCACCGCTCACAGGGACGGTGGACAGCTGTCGGGGTTGGGTGCGACATATGCCAAGGATGGCTTATCATGGTCGAGTAAAGCGTCGCGGTGCTGGCAGGATGAGGCGAACATGCGCCCGGCGGATCTTACCAGCTTTAGGGCTCTCAGGAGATAACACCCCTCTGCTGCTCTGCGGGGAGTCTCCGCATGGTCACTAAGGCAAAGTGAATACAAGGTTGCTCCTGAGCTGTTTACGGAGGTAGGAGAAGGCAAGGCTAGCTTTCTCCTTCAATATGAGTCATCTAGTGCTCATGGATTGAACCCCTTGCATGGGTGCCTGGGGAGTTTATATAGGCCTACCCCGAGGTACAATGGTAAACGGCTGGGTGCGGGTCGGCCGTCTATCTCTCGACCGCCGTCTTCTCGTGACTCACAGGGCCCTTTGGTGGTCCGCCAGCCGGCTTTGATGCGGCGTCATCCGATCGCGGCGGTAATCTTGCCATATGATTCTTGTGGGCGGGCTTCTAATATGTGGCTTGGTCATGGGGTCATGAGCGATGCACGCCGCCCAACGGGCGACCGCATTGCCATTCCCCGTCGTCTAATTAATGGCGTGTGGGGCCCGTGGGAGGGCGGCCGACTCTGGTGACTCCCAATGGATCCGACTCTCGGCGCTCTCGCCGTCTTGATACTCGGCGGCTGGGGCCTGCCATCTCCGGACGTCTGAACGAACGCCGTGGGCCGCGAGCTCCGCCCCAGGGCTGATCGAGGGCGGCATGGCAATAGTGCAGCGCGGACGAAGATCCCGTTGATGCAGCGCCTTGTGGCCATGCCATCCCTTAAATAACGGGGGTGGTTGGAGTGGCGGGACTCCCCATAATCGGCTTCTTTGGAGCCGCCTCTGGGACTCGGCTTATCTTGGAGCCGCTTCTTGGACTCGGCTTAGCGGGAGTTGCCTCAGGACTCGGCTTATCTTGGAGCCGCCTCAGGACTCGGCTTGGTGGGAGTCGCCTCTAGGACTCACGAGGCGCCCAGCCGCCCGTCTTGAAAGGCTCTAGGACTCAGGTTAGCCTACCCGTGGCCCATTTCTCCGGCAATAGTCCTCGGTGGTGAGGCTCCGAGTGATCACGTCATGGGGCCTCAAGGTTTCATTCTTTGGTGAGGGAAGCCTTGCGGCCGTCTTCCTTGAGCGACTAAATTGATCGGATTCGCGCGTCTTGCCCTAAGGAGTTTGAGCAGCCTTGGCCGAGAACAAGCGTGCAAATCGCTTTCCCTTGGACGCCCGCAGCGGACCATCATGGCGCCAGTGGCGAGCGATCTACCACGCCTGCAGCAGCGAGACTGGCATGGCCGCCACTACCGTGCGGCAGCCCGAAGCAGATCCGTGCGGCGGCGGCGGTTGGGTTTCCCCGCGTCGTTCTTGCGTGCGATAACCGTGAAATGCATCGTGGGGCGTGGGGTCCGTCGTAGTTCATCCACGCCGCCCCGCCGGCTTCTCGGCCTACCGTTGCACTTTGCCATGCCATGCCATGCCTCATTAAACCGGACATGCATCATACTTGTTTGCGCATCATGCCATGGTTATGTGATGGTTGTTTACTATGTTGTTTGTTTCTTTCGGGTTGCTTCTCTCGTTAGCCGGTTTCGTTCGGAAGTGTGAGGATCCGTTCGACCGTCCGTTTGTCTTCTTCATGGACACGTTCTTCTTCCTTGCGGGATTTCGGGCAAGATGATCATACCCTCGAAATCACTTCTATCTTTGCTTGCTAGTTTGCTCGCTCTTTTGCTATGCCAATGCTCGATGCCTACTATTTGCTTGCAGCCTCCCAAATTGCCATGAACCCCTAACCTTTGACACCTTTCCTATGCAAACCGTTGTTTGGCTATGTTACCGCTTTGCTCGGCCCTCTTATAGCGTTGTTAGTTGCGGTGAAGATGAAGTTTGTTCCTTGTTGGAACATGGAGATGTTGTTCCTTGTTGGAACATGGTTGCTTGTTGGGATATCACAATATATCTTATTTAATTAATGCATCTATATACTTGGTAAAGGGTGGAAGGCTCGGCCTTATGCAGTGTTTTGTTCCACTCTTGCCGCCCTAGTTTCCGTCATATCGGTGTTATGTTCCCGGTTTTGCGTCCCTTACGGTTGGGCTATAATGGGAACCCCTTGACGATTCGCCTTAAGTAAAGCTTCTCGGCAATGCCCAACATTGGTTTTACCATTTGCCTCACCTAGCCTTTTTTCCCTTGGGTTCTGCAGACTCAAGGGTCATCTTTATTTAACCCCCCGGGCGGTGCTCCTCTGAGTGTTGGTCGAACCGAGCTTCTTCTGGGGCCACCTCGGGAAACTTGAGGTTGGTTTTACTCGTAGCTAGTCTCATCTGGGTGTGCCACGAGAAAGAGATATGTGCAGCTCCTATCGGGTTGTCGGCACATTAGGCGGTGTTGCTGGTTTAGTTTTACCTGTCGAAATGTCTTGTTGTGCGGGATACCGAGTCGATCGGAGTGTCTTGGGTGGAGGTCTATTCCTCCGTTGACCGTGAGCTTGTCATGGGCTAAGTTGGGACACCCTGCGAGGATTTGATCTTTGAAAGCCGTGCCCATGGTTATGGGCAGATGGGAATTTGTTAACGTCCGGTTGTAGAAGACACGAAGTTGACCTTAATTAAAATACATCAACCGTGTGTGTTACCGTGATGGTCTCTTTCGTGAGTCAGGGAAGTGAACTCTGATGTTGGAGTTATGCTTGGCGTAGGTTGCTATAGGATCACTTCTTGATCATACTTTTATCGACCGTGCTTTGCCTTCTCTTCTCGCTCTCATTTGCGTATGTTAGCCACCATATATGCTAGTAAACTTCTGCAGCTCCACCTCATGCCTTTACCTTACCCATAAGCTTAAATAGTCTTGATCTCGTGGGTGCGAGATTGCTGAGTCCTCGTGGCTCACGGATACTTCAAAACCAGTTTGCGGTGCCTATGTTACCGGCGGTGGCATGACCAAGCTCAAGGAGGAGCTCGTTGAAGATCTTGTCCTTTGTGTTGTTTCGTTCTAGTTGATCGATAGTGGAGCCCGGTTGGGGTCGATCGTGGACCGTTTATGCATTTGGGGTTCTTCTTTTATTTTGGTTCCGTAGTCGGACCTTGATTGTATCTGGATGATGTAATGCTTTATTCATGTAATTGTGTGAAGTGGCGATTGTAAGCCAACTATGTATCTTTTCCCTTATGTATTACATGGATTGTGTGAAGATTACCTCACTTGCGACATTGCTTTCAATGCGGTTATGCCTCTAAGTCGTGCCCGACACGTGGGAGATATAGCCGCATCGAGGCGTGACAAGTTGGTATCGAGCCTTCCCGACCCTAAGGCCCCCTTTGCTTGATCGTTTTTAGCGGCGAGTTGTGTCTAGAAAAATGTTTTGAGTCATTTAGGATTATATATATCGGAGAGTTAGGAATTCTTTTTACTCCTCAGTCCCTTCGACCTTCTGGTGAGGTATCCTGACGTAGAGTTTTGACTCTTCTCTTCTCAAATTTCACTAAATTTTTTTTTAGGATCACGCGGGTATCTTGGAATCGTTCCGATGGTTTTATGATGACAACATTGTCTTGGTTGCCTCCTGACATTTAGGGGTTGTGGCAGTGTCCGGGAGTTGAGCTCCAGGTGTTGTCGTCATAATTTTATCGTTGCGATTCGGAATACGAGTTTAATGCGCCGACATCGAAAATCTCTTTTATGCAGTTGTTGGTGAGATAATCCCGCTAACCCGATCTTGAGGTGAGTGCGGGAGTATTGCCATGACTCGTATAACGGATGCTTTTGAAGGTTGAGGTGAGCGATTTCGAAGGTTTCTTGGTTATGTGTTGACGGATGGATACAAGCTGGATGTAGGGATTGTTAGTTTGTGTGAGATATTATTGCTCCCTGTATCCCCAACACCAGTTGCATAACGAGAAAGTTTGGGAGTTTCATAGGTGGGAATTCAAGTAGCTCTTAGGATATCTTTCCGGCGGATGTATGATATGAAATTGGGGTTCGGCGTCTAGTGGTCCGCCTATTCACGGTTGGTTTCTGATGGTCTCGTTGTGTCTTAAAGAGTCCTTGGCTATGCCGACTTCGGGCGCTTCGTATGTCATGTGCCTGCCTTGTACATGATGGTGCTTTGTCTGATTGAGCCGTGTAGGCCCCACCACGAAAACTTGGACGAAATCTCTATCATATGTTTGTTCCGGCTTATACGCAAGCCAGTCCTTTGTTTTTGTTTTGAGTTGTGGTATTGAGTTGCTTCAATGTCAAGTGTTGATTCCATACCTTTCGAAATGGTGTTCTCATACTTGATGTGAATAACAATCCTTATCGACAATCGAGATTGTCATGTCAATCATTTTCAACCGGCGTGTTTCTCTTCAAGTGGATCCGATCACTTCAACATCAGCAAGACCAATTATCATTTCTTCTCAACGGTGTTTGTTTCATCCGTCTCCAAGTTGCCTTTGTTTTCCGCCCACCCACCCTTTTTCCTCAAGGACCTGATTTCTTAATCAAGTATCCATTTATTCATGTGAAGTTTTCTCCATTCTTTTCCGTCAATGTTCTTACCCGGTGGTTCTCAAGAAGATGTTCTACTAGTTCATCATCCTCCGTTCTTTTCTCTTCTCCGGTGGATTCAAGTCAAGTTTTGTTGATCATACCTTTTTCCTCATTTCAATGTCTTCTCATACCGGTGCACCTCATTATCATTCTTCTTCTCGCTATTTGTTATTCCGGAGTGCTCAAGATATCTCGAAGATTCGTGTTTCCACTCTGTATTCGTTCAAGCTCTTTCGAGATTGGTATCTCATTCAAGTCATTTAATTCAACCGGTGCAACATCTCTTTTAAATCTTTTCAACGGTGTTCTTTTGAGTGGGCCCTAACCCACAGGTCTTTTCCCAGGATCTTACCTGACTCTTCTATTTTCCCAGAGCTATCCTAAATTCTTCTCCAAGTTTGACGTAAGAATGAGTTATCATCAGTCATATGCTTTTCTCCAAGATCTTTCAAATTCTTTTCATAGTTGGCTCAACCTCTTCGCTTTTGATTCTTCCGGTGTGCCTCAATAATTCTTGGTGATGCTTCTCGTTGTCATTCTCATCATTTGAAGACCGAAGAAGAGTTTCTCTTTAATCTTGCTCTATTCTCTTCAAGATTCATGGTTGTAGCTTGATGCCATCCTCTCATAATTGTTTTCG
This sequence comes from Aegilops speltoides, assembly GCA_021437245.1. Taxonomy (NCBI): domain Eukaryota; kingdom Viridiplantae; phylum Streptophyta; class Magnoliopsida; order Poales; family Poaceae; genus Aegilops; species Aegilops speltoides. The sequence goes on from JAHHZJ010002607.1 coordinate 35,732, forward strand.
ATTGTGAGAATCTTTTCACCCATCCGGAGCATTTTAGGAGTCTTTTCAGTTCAATTCTTTGAAGTCCATCAATTCAGGTTTATTCATTCAAGCTTTCAGCTCTCGTTCCCCAAATCATACCGGTGCATCATTCAAGTATTCTCTAATCAGCTCGAGATCTATTCGTTCATTTGTATCTAAATACCCTCAAGTTCTTCATTCATTTTGCAATTCTTCCCGGTGAATTGTGCCTTTGCTATTTTCATTTCCAATTCTTACGGTGGTTCGTTCAAGATTTCACCTCTTTCTTTATCATTTAATTAATTCGTTCTTTCCGAATACTACCGGTGGTTCGTTGAAGACCTTCTCAAGTTTTGATATATCTCTTCTAATCCTTTCTACGAGAATAAGTAGTATGCCAAATCCGTTGATTGTCATCAATTTAATTGATGAAGGATACGCATAACATAATTCTTATTTTTGATTCATCCAAGTGATTAATTCTTTATTCCGGAGGCCCTTAAAATTCTCGGTTTCATTTGTTTCATCTTCTCTTTTTCCCGGAGTTTCCAAGCTCTAATGATCACGGAGATCCATCTAAATCATTGCAAGGATTCACCTTGTGTTTTCAATTTCTCTTTCTTTTCATTCCTTTTGTTTACCGGAGTTCTTCATGGAGGTTCTACATGATGGTTCATCAAGGATTTAATTCCCTTCTCAAAGTTTTCATCGAGATTGTTTCATAAGGAGCTCAAGCTTTCTTCATATGGTAATCCGGAGTGCAATTCTTTTACCATATTTTGGAGGTGGTATTATGTCATTCTTGATAATTTGAGTTCATGTTCCATGATTCACATGTTGTCAAGAATGAGGTATTTTAAATCCATCAATCTCTTCGTTGGAGTTATCTTGGTATAGATTTCACCTAAAGCCTTTCCTAAGAAATATTGCTATTTGTGGTGTTTATCTATCGTCCAAGTTTTTCTCCTATCCTCTTGGTGAAAGAAGTTTTTCATCGCCTTGGTGCTCTCACTCAAATCAATGGCTTCCTTTAGTGGCCGGTTGTCACCTCATAATGTTGACATGTTTCCATAAGCCCACTACAAGCTTATTCTTTTCGTTGTTGATTTTCCAACAATTCTATTCTAACCTTCTTGCAAGGGTGCATTCCAAGATCATTGGTGGCAGAAGTTGGCATTTTCATCCCCATTCTGTTATTTCAATGATTTATCTTCTATTCTTTCTTCCGAAGGCATGGTGATGTTGCTCTTTTCACACATCATCTCGAATTGTGAGGATCGTGTTCTTTTCATTCTTATCCATTTAACCGGAGTGTTGTTTCATCTCTTCAATATCTTTTCATCTCGTCAAGTTTTTCTTCTTCTTTCAGTCGGAGTGCTGCCCAAATTAAATCAATCTTATCCTTTCTCTATCTTGTTTAACCGGAGTGGTTTCAAATTCTACCTTGTCCATTAAACTCTTGATTCATGTCTTTGCAACCTTCAAGTTCTCGTAATACTCCTTGTTCCTCTTTTCTAACGGATTGTTTTGCAATCTCGTTCATCTCTGTTATACTCTTTCTTTTAAATAGCTCAACCTCTCAAGGTTCATGGTTTCACTCGTTCGTCAAAGAAGCAACTTAGTTCACCTCTTCTCTTCCTCTTCCGTTTTCCCTCCGGTGCCATCCTAGATCTCGGGGCGAGATCCTCTCATAATGGTGGAGTGTTATGCGCCCGGATACAACTTTCCATATTAAGTAACTCCAACTCTTGCCATTTCGGCGATCGATGTTTTATTTTTCTTCGTGGTTGGGTTTTGTCTTTCATTTTGCATTTTGTTCATGTCTTGCATTTCATCATCGCATCATTACGCATTGCGCCGGCATCGTTTTCATAAAACTTGCATCCGTTCGGATCCGTCGCTTCTCTCCGTTGTCCGTTCGAGCCTTTTCCCGTTGTCCGTTTTGCAATCCGGCGCTCCTATGTCTTCCGGCGTCTCCCTCTTCTCCCTTCTCTTGTGTGGGTATTAAACTTTCTCGGAATGGCCGAGGTTTGCCAGCGACCTTGGTATAACATCGGTGAACCGCTGTCAAGTTTCGTGCCATTTGGAGGTCGTTCGATACTCAGCAGTTAGCAAGGTAACTTGCATGATGCCTCTTTGTTGCAGCCCAACACCCTTCAAAGTGGCCCAAAACCCACCAAACTCCCCTCCATGCTCTCGATGCGTTCGATCACGATCGCGTGGCCAAAACCGCTCCTCATTTGGACTCTCTAGCTCCCTCTACCTATATATAGGCCCTCCTTCCATTTCGCGGTCTAATCCCCGAAACCCTAGCAATTTCCTTCTCGCGCCGCCCGACGCGTCGCCGCGCGGACACGTCCATGGGACACGTCGCTCCGACCAATCCCGTGCTGCCGTCATCCCCTCCGCCGCCTCGGCCACTCCCGTGCTGCCGCATCGCCACCCGCCCACATCGCCCGCCGTTGCCGGGGCCGAATCCGGCCCGCCCGAGGGCGGCTGCGCCATGGCTGAGCCCTCAGCCCGCCGCCTCCTCCCGTCACCCGCTTCGCCCGCCGCTTCGCCGCCCAGCGCGTTCCCTACGCCATGCGCGCCCGTCGCCGCCCTCTGCCGCCTCTGCCGTCCATCGCCCGGCGCCGTGCGCCGCACAGAACTCCGCCGCCGCCTCCGGGTCGCCCGCCGCCGCCCGTCGCCCGCGCGTCGCGCCCTCTGCACCTCCAGCTCGCCCGCGCCGCCGTGGGTCATCTCGCGCCGCCCGGCGTCCACTGCCCAGCGCCGCCCGGCCTTCGCCCGCGCCCGCCGTCCTGCGCCCTGCGCCCGGCACCCGCCGCCTCACTGCCTCGTGCCTCCCCCGCCTCGCCGTGCCTGCCCGGCGTCTCGCCGGAAAACGATCGCCGCCGGCTTTGCCCGATCGGCGGAGATCGGGAGGGCGTCGAGCCGCCCCCTCACCTGGTAGGCCTCGGCCGAGTCCCGGCTCAGCTTGATCGGCCTCTCTGTCTCCCCGGCCGGGCCTTGGCCGAGGTGAGCAACCCTGCGCCCCTCCTTTTTTTCTTTCTTTCTTGATGGGCGAGGCTGCAGTTTGACCCCGAGTAGTTTTTTCCGTTCTGCGAATTTTTCCTATTATCTGTGATTTACAGGTTTTGAGAAAAACCCTCAAAGTTCATGCATATAATAACTCCACAACCGTGCATCAGTTAAAACAAACTTTATATGTAAAATGCTTAGAATTTTATCTAGTTTCACATTATGCCACTTTCATCCCATGTTAAAATGTTTAAAATGCTGTTTGATTAAATTTTCATATATGCCATGCTAAAATGTTTTATTTCATAACTAAATAACCGTAACTCCGATTTTAATAAACTTTATATGTATTTGGGGTAGAATTTTGCCTAGTTTAACATGGTCCACTTTATTTTCCTGTCTAACAACATTAAAATTGTGTTTAGGGCAGAACAGTACCAAACCTTAAAATATGCACATGGGGAGTTTAGGACTTGTTGTTTGTTGTTCGGCCCCATTTAAACTTGCCTAGAGTAGGTAGTTTCGTCATGTTTCACCTCTTGCCATGTTTAACAACATTTAATATTGATGAGTAGCATAACGAGATCATACTAAATAATTGATGTGGTGTTCGTCAATATGCAACGTTGCATATTGAGCTCCACTAATTTGTAGTGTTGTTTGTTGCACTTTGCCATGCCATGCCATGCCTCATTAAACCGGACATGCATCATACTTGTTTGCGCATCATGCCATGGTTATGTGATGGTTGTTTACTATGTTGTTTGTTTCTTTCGGGTTGCTTCTCTCGTTAGCCGGTTTACGTTCGGAAGTGTGAGGATCCGTTCGACTTCGTCCGTTTGTCTTCTTCATGGACCGTTCTTCTTCCTTGCGGGATTTCGAGGCAAGATGATCATACCCTCGAAATCACTTCTATCTTTGCTTGCTAGTTTGCTCGCTCTTTTGCTATGCCAATGCTCGATGCCTACTATTTGCTTGACAGCCTCCCAAATTGCCATGAACCCCTAACCTTTTGACACCTTTCCTATGCAAACCGTTGTTTGGCTATGTTACCGCTTTGCTCAGCCCCTCTTATAGCGTTGTTAGTTGCAGGTGAAGATCGAAGTTTGTTCCTTGTTGGAACATGGAGATGTTGTTCCTTGTTGGAACATGGTTGCTTGTTGGGATATCACAATATATCTTATTTAATTAATGCATCTATATACTTGGTAAAGGGTGGAAGGCTCGGCCTTATGCAGTGTTTTGTTCCCTCTTGCCGCCCTAGTTTCCGTCATATCGGTGTTATGTTCCCGGATTTTGCGTCCCTTACGGTTGGGCTATAATGGGAACCCCTTGACAGATTCGCCTTAAGTAAAGCTTCTCCGGCAATGCCCAACATTGGTTTTACCATTTGCCTCACCTAGCCTTTTTTTCCCTTGGGTTCTGCGAGACTCAAGGGTCATCTTTATTTAACCCCCCTCGGGCGGTGCTCCTCTGAGTGTTGGTCGAACCGAACTACTGCTGGGGCCACCTCGGGAAACTTGAGGTTGGTTTTACTCGTAGCTAGTCTCATCGAGTGTGCCACGAGAAAGAGATATGTGCAGCTCCTATCGGGTTGTCGGCACATTGAGGCGGTGTTGCTGGTTTAGTTTTACCTGTCGAAATGTCTTGTTGTGCGGGATACGAGTCGATCGGAGTGTCTTGGGTGGAGGTCTATTCCTCCGTTGACCGTGAGAGCTTGTCATGGGCTAAGTTGGGACACCCTGCGGGATTTGATCTTTCGGCCGTGCCTTGCGGTTATGGGCAGATGGGAATTTGTTAACGTCCGGTTGTAGAAGACCTGAAGTTGACCTTAATTAAAATACATCAACCGTGTGTGTTACCGTGATGGTCTCTTTCGTGGTCAGGAAGTGAACTCTGATGTTGGAGTTATGCTTGGCGTAGGTTGCTATAGGATCACTTCTTGATCATGCTTTTATCGACCGTGCTTTGCCTTCTCTTCTCGCTCTCATTTGCGTATGTTAGCCACCATATATGCTAGTCGCTTGCTGCAGCTCCACCTCATGCCTTTACCTTACCCATAAGCTTAAATAGTCTTGATCTCGTGGGTGCGAGATTGCTGAGTCCTCGTGGCTCACGGATACTTCAAAACCAGTTTGCGGTGCGAGGTTACCCGGCGGTGGCGCAACCAAGCTCAAGGAGGAGCTTCGTTGAAGATCTTGTCCTTTGTGTTGTTTCGTTCTAGTTGATCGATAGTGGAGCCGGTTAGGGTCGATCGTGGACCGTTTATGCATTTGGGGTTCTTCTTTTATTTTGGTTCCGTAGTCGGACCTTGATTGTATCTGGATGATGTAATGCTTTATTCATGTAATTGTGTGAAGTGGCGATTGTAAGCCAACTATGTATCTTTTCCCCTTATGTATTACATGGATTGTGCGAAGATTACCTCACTTGCGACATTGCTTTCAATGCGGTTATGCCTCTAAGTCGTGCTTCGACACGTGGGAGATATAGCCGCATCGAGGGCGTGACAGTGTTGCCTCGGATCAAGTCAAAGGACTTGACACGGTTGAGATGGGTTGGTGCCCACTCTGTTTATGATAAATGGGTTGGTGCCCATTCTATTTATGTTGATATCTGTGACCAGTCCTTATGGTTACTTGAATTCTCTTGATGCATGCTTTATAGGATGTTGAACATGTTCTTGCACTCAAAACTAGCTTTATGCAAAACTTTACCTATGTCATGCATCAACTTGTACCTTGAGCCAAATCATGGGTTGCTTGCGAGTACATTCAAAGTATTCATTGGCTTGCCCTTTGGTTATTTAATTGACCGGGCATGGAAGAACCGGAGTTAGGGAAGAGTTCTTTGGAGCGATCATGCGAACTAGGGCGTGTCGGTCGGAATGCTGTAGGGTTAAGGCGGATGGCATGGGTTCTACTTATCGGCGTCGATTTCGCTGCTATGTTTCATTTGATGTTCAGCCCTTAAGGCTTTATCGATGTAAGACTTGACCATGTTGGTCACTATTTGTGTAAGGCGGTATGTATGGATGTAAGACTCTTGTTGTTCAGCTTACGTGTGTTCGGTGAGCATTGATCTCTGGGATCTTTGTACGTGCATTGATGATCACGACTTGCGGTCGGGGTCCCCTAGCAACGCCATCAAGCACCTCCTTAAGGCAGCAGCCCGGCTCACGGTGCAAACTTAGTCTTGAGCCAGCGCGCGCATCGGTAGCGAAATAAGGCCAGCACGGAGGAGGCGGCGGGTCATATTCCGCTCGCACCTCATGTGCGACCTTGGGCTGCGGCGGCTTCTTCGCTCCTTCACGGAGTTCAGCGGGCTCGGCCGCACCACCTCACTCCAAACACGGTGGTGCTGCTGGCCGCCTTCGCCACCCTGTGCGAGGGTTTTCTTGGCGTCCTCCCCACCATCGAGCTGTGGGAAGAGTTCTTCCAATCCAAACTTGGCACACACGTCGCTGGCATACCGGCTCAGTGCGGTGCCTTCATCGTAATGCGAAGGTCGACGGCCGATAATCTGTTTACCTCCATCGCGCTGATCAAGTCGGTTAAGATGTGGCAGCGGTCGTACTTCTACGTGAAGAACGTCGCCCCGGAAGGCGACGGGTCAACCTGCCACACTGGCGGCGCGCCCGGCTAGGAAACTTCAGCTGGTCCCCATCGGGTCAAGGGCCGACTCCTGCGGCGCCGCCGCCGTCGCGTGACTCCAGTCTTGGTGATCGAAGGCTTAGTTGGGGCCGACTTGCTGGCCGCCGCCGTGGCGCGCGAGTCCTCCCACTCCAAGGCCGACCTCATCTGATCTGTCAGATGAGCAACCACTGGGACCCGAGTCGGATGTGCACCAGGGAGATGCCCCACACGGAGGTGGCGAACTTGGTGAACCACATTGCAAACTGCGAGCTCGCGGCGGACTGGCAGTTCGGCAAAGAGCCGTACTCGCACGCCAACCCCCCACCAGTGGTAAGTTGTATATTTTGCTCTTCTCTTTTTCTTTGCAGTCGATTCCGACTTCTGATTCTCTTGGCTTCCGTGCCGAACCCCTTATCCAGCCTGCGGCGGCGCCAGGACTGCCCTTGAGTTTGCTCGAATCGGCGGAGGCGGCGTCGAACCCGACTTAGAGGCGGCGATGGAAACAGACGCAGCCCGAAGGAGGAAGGCGAGCAGGCGGCAGGCCCTCGACCACTTTGTTGGTGGCGAAGGCGGCGCCCGAAGAAATCGTCACCGCCAATTAAGCCCGACCATCAAGCGGGTTCCTCCGCCCGGCTTAGCGGTCAATCAGCTTGAAGAAGCGCCGGGCGTGCGAGTTGCTCGGCGGCGAAAGTTCAAAGGCGGCCGCGCGACCAGCGGGAGAGGCGGTCGCGAAGCAACCGCTTCCGCAAGGAAGTGAAAAAGCAGCTGCTAGTCTCGGCGTGGCGCTCTCTGCCTTCGCCTTCTTTCTTTGATGAATCTTTTCGAGTCTTTTCATTCCTTCTTTGCTTGGGGCCCTCTTTCTCTTGAGAGGTGCCGTCCCCTCTGTCATGGGGTCGGCCAAAGCGTCGCCAATACTCGGCGGATTGACCCCGCCGGCGATCTCACGGGGGCGGCGGAGGCAATCTTGTGAGAGAAGTGTGGCGAGGAGGAGGCCGACCGTTTGGAGAAAGGCGGAGGCGGCGGTGCCGCCCGGAAGAAAGCTGGAGAAGCGAAGCCGCCGCTGCAGCAAGGCAGCGGGCTGAGGAGACCGCGCGCCACCAATCAGCGTTTGCTTGTCATCCCGCTGAGCTCCGCGCCGCCGCCCCCGGAGTTCACGGGGCAGACTGGAGAAGTCGGCGAGCACCCCATCATGGAGAAGGGCGGTGGCGAGGCCTCGCGTCGAACGCGTCCGCGCCACCACCGCCGCCTCCACCGCCGTGCAGGAGCATGCATGGCAAGCAACGGCAGGCCCGCCCGATGCCGCCGGCGAAAGGCGAGGCGGTGGCGAGCTACTCCTTCAAATCGCCTCACCGGCGCACCGCCGCCTTGAAAAGCGGTTTCTGCCACGCCCTTGGAAGTCGGCACCGCCAGCTCGGCCATCGGATGCGGCGACAAGCGCCGCGCCCAGGTGAGTGCGAGGCGGCGGCAGTCCGCTGAACGAGCGCTCTGGGCGTCGAAGCGGCTGCGGTGGCGAGGCCATCAAAAGCTGCACGAGGCGCATGTCTGGCGTCGCGCGCATCTATCGGGTATACTTTCCTTCTTTGACTTTGTTTTCTTGTTCTTCTCGTGAGCGGCGCCAGTACCACTAGAGTGTAATCCCCAAGTTTCGGGCGGCTGCTAAGCGGTGACCAGAACTCAATCTGGCAGTTCCTCATTTTGTCTTTGTCTTGATTATTTATCACGGGAGTATCACAACCTCCAGCGTTCTGCCTTCATTGCAGCGTTGAGCAGCTGGAAGCGGACCGCCGACTGTCGAGTGGAGTAAGTCCTTCTTCTTTTGGCGAAGGCGTTGGCGCACCAGGCTGTAATCCCGAGATTCGGGCCGACTTACGGCGGTCGGGCGGATCTTTCAGCGACCTTCTTTATTGGCGACTTAGCGTCCTTTTGGTTCTTGAGGCCAATGCCGTTCTTGAGAGCGGTTGGGAAATCAGCCTGCCCGCTTGGCGCCAGGAGGAGAGTGCGGCAACCTCGCCCGCAGTGCGACCTGCGCTCTTGCTTGTGGCGGAGCGAAGGAGCTACTTAAAGCGGCACGGGGCGAGTAGAGAAGAGGGCCGCTCTCTGGCGAGTTGAGATCGGCGCTCCTCTGGGACTGACAAGGCGTCTTGACTTCCGTCTTCCACGAAATCGAAGACATTGTCGACGGTGAGTTTCTTTGCTTTCTTTGTTGAGCCGCCCGGTTGTAAGTCGGCCGACTCTGATTCTTTCTTTTGCTTCTTTTTGTTTTGGCGAGACTTCTTCCTAGCCCTCCCGAGGCGGTCACTGAGCCATCGAGGCTGATCGCGGTATGAGTGAAAATGGTGAGAGATCGCCGCCGCGCCCGACCGTCGGCGAGCAGCTCCGAACGCCGAGACTTCGTCTGCGGCCGACCCACCGGCTGTTGTGCGGCTTTAGCGTTGGTTATGCGCCCGGATTCGTTCGCCCGGTGTACGCGGTTATTCGTCGTTGTTGCCATGTCATTTGCTTGCGTGTTGCACTTTGCCATGTCATGATATGCATTTCATGTCATCATGTGCATCTCATTTTGCATTCGTGTTTGTCCCATGCATCCGAGCATTTTCCCCGTTGTCCGTTTTGCAATCCGGCACTCTTATGTGACCCAGCGCCCCCTTCTTGTCTCTTTTCGTGTGCGGGTGTTAAACTTTGTCGGAATGGACCGAGGTTTGCCAAGCGGCCTTGGTATAGCACCGCTAGACGGCCTGTCAAGTTTCGTGCCATTTGGAGGTCGTTTGATACTCCAACGGTTAACCGCGCAGCCCGAAACCCCTTCTTTTGTGCAGCCCAACACCCCTCCAAAGTGGCCCAAAAACCCAGCAAACTCCCCTGCATGCTCTCGGTCATTCGGTCACGATCGCGTGGCCGACAACCGCTCCTCATTTGGACTCTCCTAGCTCCCTCTACCAATAAGTAGGCCCTCCCCTTCCATTTTCGCGGATGAAACCCTAGCCTAGCCTCTCTCTCGCCCGCCGGACATGTCCGTGCACCGCCGGACGTGTCCACCGCCACCGCCACGTCGCTCCGACGAATCGGAGGACGCCACGTCACCCCGCCGCCGCCCGCAGCCAGTGGCGCGCTGCCACGTGGCGCCGCCGTCTCTCTCCTCGGCTGCGGCGGCCTGCGAGGGCAAGCGGGCCGCGAGCCCGCACTCCGCCGCCGTCGGCCCGTCGCCCGCTCCGCTGGGCCGTCGCCCGGCGCCGCCCCTTCGTACCGCTCCAGCGCCCGGCACCGCCCTCCGCCGCCGGCGCCTCTGCCGCGCGCCTGCCCTACCGCCCGCCGTGCCTGCCTCGCCGCCCGTGCTCCGGCCTCTTGCCCGCCGCCCGACCCGTCGGCCTCAGCCTCCACCGTGACCCCAGCTCCCCGTCGGTCGGCCCTCGTCGGCGCGCGCGCGCCTCCCTCGCCGCCCCTACGGCTCGCCCCGGCCGGATCCGGCGAGATCCGGTCCGGATCCGCCGTCTCCGGCCTCCCCGGCGTCTTCCCCGTCGTCTCCGGCAATCTCTCCGGCGAGCTCGCGCCACTGCCTCGATATCCGTGCAAGCTGAAGGTTGACCCCGAATCTGCTAAGTCCCTGTATTTTGTCATTGTCATGCCATGTTCATCCCATTGTATCTCTGCATCCGTAGCTCCATTTCGTGCGTCTAATATGTCAAATTATTCGTCTCGACGAGTAGTTCATTTCATTCCATTGCATAATTTTCATTTGAGCTCATATTGATACCCGAAATGCTGTTGGAAGAGTGCATGTTGATGTTAATCTGCTGGAACTGTTATAACTTGCTCATTTGCCATTTTTGCAATGATTGATGTGTGCATCCTATGAGGTTGATGTCTACATGTGTTTTGATCTATGCCATGACATCTTTCCATTGGTGCTAACCATGTATTTTTGTGAGTTGTGTGCTGAGTGCATCAAGCTTGTTAAGTAGGGTACTTGCTGTTATTGTTTTGCTAGGCTGATTCTGTTATATTTTGTTGCTATGTAAACATGCTTCTATAAGTCATTTTGTGCATAATCTGGAGATATTCACTAAGGATGAGTTGTTATACATGTATTGCTCTATCCATTCATGCCCTTGGTTGCAATTATAGCTTGCTGTAGATTGTTCATATCTTGCTACAAAGTTGCTAAATAATGTTACTGTCAGCCTGTTAACATTAAGTTCAATGTTTCCATGATTGTTTGCTAGTGATCCATGCACCCTATGACCTTGCTTTTGCCATGCTTAGCTTCATAAACATGTCTTCTTACTGTTGGTTGCCTTGCCATGCCATGTATTGCTCTGTGGTGAGTGGTTCAAGCTCACCAACATGCCTACTTATTGTTGTTCCTGCCATGTATGAATCTGTAATATAACTTGCCATGTTTACATGGCGCCATCATATTTTCTATGCCTTTTTGGCTCATGGCCAGTAAGGGACTTTTGATCTATGCTTTTAGTAGATTCATGCCATGCCTTTGTTTTCCATGATAAGTTCCTGTAACATGTTGTTGGATAGCTCTAAACATTGCAACCTGATGTTATTTCTGCAAAGTCTGAAACTGTTATTATTTGCAATCTTTCCATGTGTGTTGGAGCATGTTCTATTGATTTCTGGAGATAGCTCAGTGTTCATGTTTTGTTATGCTTTACCTGTACATCATGACCATGCCTTTTGTTTTCATATTGAGGTGCTGTAGCATTTTGTTTTGATACTTGCAAGATGCCTAGTTGCTGTTAAGGACAGATTGTTGCTATAACTTGTATAGAGTGTATGTGTTAAACCGTTGCTCCGTTTTGAGTGTGCTCTATATGAAACTTGCTCGATTTTGCATGTAGTTTCATATTATCATGTTGCATCCTTGTTTTGAGGTGTTTGCTTGATGTTTGCATGCATTTTGCATCAATGCCATGTTTAACTTGTTTTGCTCATATCTTCTAGCCCGTAGCTCAGAATCTAATGAACTTTATATGTAACTTGACTAGAATCTCATGTAGATCATCATGGTGCATTTTAACTTGCTGTTTAACAACTTGAACATAAGGTTTATTCAGTTCTGGACCAATTTTGAAATTTGCATATGAGGACTTACCGGAATTATTATATGTTGTTTCCGGCCTCACTTAAACTTGCCTTGATATGTTGTTCTTGTTTGCATCATCTCTTGCCATGAGTAGCTTCATGTAGTCTTGTCATGCATCATGCTTGTTGTGCATCATGTCTTGTCTATGTGTGGTGTGTTTACTATGTTGTGTGCTTCTTCTCGATAGTTCCCGTGTCGTTCCAACCGTGAGGATGCGTTCGTCTACGCTTGGTTCGTCTTCGTGGCTTCATCTTCTTCATGGACTTGTTCTTCGTCCTTGCGGGATTTCAGGCAAGATGACCGCTACCCTGGATCTCACTACTATCATTGCTATGCTAGTTGCTTCGTTCTATCGCTATTCTGCGTTACCTATCTTTTGCTCATCAAGCCTCCATAATTGCCATGAACCTCTAATCTTTGACACCATTCCTAGCAAACCGTTGCTTGGCTATGTTACCGCTTTTGCTCAGCCCCTCTTATAGCGTTGCTAGTTGCAGGTGAAGTTGAAGATTGCTCCATGGTGGACAGGGTTATGTTGGGATATCACAATATCTCTTATATTATTAATGCATCTATATATTTGGTAAAGGGTGGAAGGCTCGGCCTTATGCACAGTGTTTTGTTCCTCTTGCCGCCCTAGTTTCCGTCATACGGTGTTATGTTCCCGGATTTTGCGTTCCTAGCTTGATCGGGTGATTATGGGACCCCCGACGGTTCGCTTTGAATAAAACTTGTCGGCAAGGCCCAACCTTGGTTTTACCATTTGCCTCACCACCACCTATACCCTTCCCTTGGGTCGGCCAACCCAAGGGTCATCTTTATTTAGCCCCGGGCGATTGCTTGTCTAAGTGCTGGTGCAGGCTGAAACGCCTGCTGAGAGCCCCTCGGGGCAACTTCGAGTCTGGTTTTACTCGTAGCTTTGTCTCATCGGTGTTGCCACGAGAGCGAGATATGTGCAGCTCCTATCGGGATTAGTCGGCCTATCGGGCGGTCTTGCTGGTCTTGTTTTACCATTGTCGAAATGTCTTGTAAACCGGGATTACGAGGTGATCGGGTCTTCTGGGAGAAGGAATATCCTTCGTTGATTGCGAGAGCTTATCATGGGCTAAGTTGGGACACCCTGCGGGGTATAAACTTTCGAGAGCCGTGCCCGCGGTTATGTGGCAGGTGGGAATTTGCTAATGTCCGGTTGTAGACAACTTGACACCAGATTCGAATTAAAACGCATCAACCGTGTGTGTAGCCGTGATGGTCTCTTCTCGGCGGAGTCCGGGTAGTGAACACGGTTTCTGGGTTATGATTGACGTAAGTAGGAGTTCAGGATCACCTCTTGATCATTGCTAGTTGACGACCATTCCTTTGTTTCTCTTCTCGCTCTCATTTGCGTATGTTAGCCACAATATCATGCATAGTCGCTGCTGCAACCTCACCACTTTACCCCTTCCTTTCCCATTAAGCTTTGCTAGTCTTGATACCCATGGTAATGGGATTCTGAGTCCTCGTGGCTCCTGATTACTACAACAACAGATTGCGGTACAGGTTTTGCGATGATCTTGGCCAGGCGATGCTTTCTTGTTTTGGAGTTCTTCTTACGCTTCTTCTTGATCGGGGATAGGTTCGGTCGGCGCTGGGCTAGCGAGGTGGATGTCGTTTGAGTTTCTGTTTGTGTTTCATCCGTAGTGGTATGTTGATCTTATGTATGATGATGTTGTATTAGTGTGGCATTGTATGCCTTTTGTATGTATCCTACCTATTATGTAATGTTGATGTAATGATATCCACCTTGCAAAGCGTTTCAATATGCGGTTCTATCCTTGGTGGGACCTTGAGTCTCTTTAGGATAGTATCGCATAATAAGCGTGTTTATTAGTGCTTTCGGCGATCGCCGCCCTGTGGCGAACATGCGATTCTCGCACTCCAGTCGAATTTGCCCGACTGGTTGGAGAGTCATGACTGGCCGTCTTGAGGCTTGGAAGGGTTCCTCGGCACAGGCTGGAAGCCTTAGGAGCCTTGGAATTCGTCAAGGCTTGGTATCGAGGCTGGATCTGGACCAAGCGGCAGCGTTCGGTCGAAGCCGAGCGAGCTGAGTAGCTATGGAAGCGCCCTCGTCGGCGTCTGGCGGCGATTACCGACTACGGACACCAGCGTCTTCGTTCTGGCCGACCGCGAGCGGCAAGAGAATGCCGCCCGGAGTGGTTGGGATGAACCGGACTTCGGCGAGACTTCGGCGGAGTGATCGGCTCCGGCACGAGGAGGAAAGCGGAGGCGGGGGGCGGGGGCGCCGAGAAAGGCGGGGTGGGCGACCAGCCTCGGCCGCGACCGCGCCTCGGCAATGAGCAGCGTCGTTGGTCGGCCACCGCTAGAAGCGATCAGCGAGACGCCCGGCCGGCGCTCGGCGTCGACACCGCGGTCTCCACCGACCCTCCGGACCCGTCTGCCGCTTCTTAGGCTGCCGTCTTGACTTTTTTTCCTGCTTTAGTAGTCTTTGAAAGAACTTGTTAATTCGCACAATTCCACCCGCGGGGTGTATTTTGAACTTGGCCGGAGGCCTATGTTATGTAAATATCTATCCGACTTCTATCTTTCCTTGCTCGTTGCTCTTTTTTGGCTTTTTCCTTTTCCGCCTTCCCACAGTCGCCCCTTTGCCAGAAGGACAACCGCTCTGCGGACTGCCGCTGGGTCAAATGCTTGGCTACCTTAGGGAAGGCAAGTACTTGGCCTTTTTAGAGTCCTTTAACAAGTTAGATAGAAGGTGGAAAACCGACTATTCAGGAGTCGGCTCTGTGAAAAGGGGCTAGAAACCGGCTTGTGCTATGCGTGTGCTTTGAGTCCTTAGCCATTTTTCGTGTGGGCGCTCATTCTCCCTTACTCTCTGCCCACCAACAGTCGCTCTGCGAGCTGCGGCTTCTGACAGGAGACGGCTTAAGTGCCGCACACTACTTGTCCGACTTCAGGAAGCATTTCTTAGCATGTCTGGCGAGTCCCGGGCCGACTTAGTGAACCGGTGCCAAGACATAACAAAAGTAGCATACTCGAAGGCATAATTCTTATCATCTGAGATAACAACAAAGGGCGGTCCCGAGCTCGTCTCGTGGGGCCCAAAGTCTCGATACTTTAATACAAAGGATAACGTGGTACATCTTGCATCAGCTGTAAAATCTTGGGAGAAGATTTGCGTTCCATAACCGTTCGACTCTTTGCGGAGTCATCCCTCTTGCGTGCTCGCGGGGCTTACGGGCGTCGATTAGGTAGTAGAGTCGTTGCCAGCACTTTCTTGATAATGAAGGGGCCTTCCCAAAGCGCGGACAACTTGTCTTTGGCGGCTGTTAGCTGGATTAGTCGGGGCACAAGGTTGCTCTCTTGGAAAGATCTCGGCTGACCTTCTGTTTGTAGTATCACTGAGACTCTGCTAGTAGATCTTTGGACCAGGTGAGTGCCAACAGTCAGCCCTCTTCCAGCGGTCGGCGCGCCGTCTTGGCGTGCTTCTTACGCTTCCTCTTTGGTGAACATGGTGACTCGCGGAGAGTCGAATTCTATGTCCGTCGGGATGGCGGCCCGGCACCGTAGAGCGAGGAAGAAAGGCGTGAAGCCGGTTGACTTGTTTGGAGTCGTGCGCAGACTCGGAAGGGCGGTAGCAACTCCTCTAGCCAACAGCGGCGAGCAGCTCGAGTGGTTCGACCGATCGAGGCTTGATGCCGAATAGGATGAGGCCGTTTGCTCGCTCCACTTGGCCATTTGTTGCGGATGGGCAGCGGGCGCTAAGTCGATCGGATGCCACGTAGCCGGCGAAAGCGGGCCAAAGCGCCTTTAGCAAAATTTGTGCCATTATCGGTGATGATCTTTGTGCGGTATACCGTACCGCACCGTGATGTCGGCGATGAAAGATACTCTGAT
Source organism: Aegilops speltoides (assembly GCA_021437245.1). Classification (NCBI taxonomy): domain Eukaryota; kingdom Viridiplantae; phylum Streptophyta; class Magnoliopsida; order Poales; family Poaceae; genus Aegilops; species Aegilops speltoides. The sequence continues at coordinate 51,377 of JAHHZJ010002607.1, forward strand.
CGGACGTTCAACTTCTTGATGGGTTTGCTTCTATCCACTTGGTGAACTTGTCCCGCTGCGGCGAGTAAGTGAGTTAGGCCGCCTCGGGCCGTCTTGAATAGTCCCACCATGTCGGGCCCGAAACTACAAAGGCGGCGATGGGGATTGTCTTCGGTCTGAAGCCGGCTGAAGCGGCTTGAGAAAATGGCACCTTGCATTTTGGACTAATTCCTTGGCCTCTTCAGGCGGTCGGCGGAAGAAACCGTCTTGAAAGCAGCTTTGGCGACGAGTGCTCTTGAAGCCGCATGGTGGCCGCACTCGCCTTGATGGATGTCTTTGAGAATTGCTTGGCCTTGCTCTGGCTCCACGTAGCGCTGGTAGACACCAGTGACGCTGCGCCTAACCAGCTCTCTGTTGATCATGGTGTAGGCTGCCGCTCGGTGTTGCACTTGCCGAGCCAAGATTTCATCAGTTGGCAGCTCTCTGTTCACTAGAAACTTGAGGATGGGCTGTGCCCATGAGGGTGCTGCTATTTCTTCAACCGCCACCACCACGACTTGGACAAGGGCGGCTGGGCTGGGAGGCGGTGGGCTAGGGTCTGCGGCCGCTTGTTGAATCACTGAAGTCCCCAGGCCGGTAGCACAGTCCAGGGCCGTGGCGCGATCCTCGGGCCGGCCAGCGATCCACAGGTCGAGTTCTGAAGTCTTTGGGCTGGTTGCCGCAGTCCCCGGGCCGGGTTCTAAAGTCCCCGGGCCGGCTTCAACTGTGATCTTCTTGGAGCCGTCTGTAGGAATTCTTGTGCCGTCTGCTGGGGCTCTGGAGTCGGATCCGACTTCTTCGGGAGGAGCCGACACAAAGATGGAGTCTGATTCTGGTGAAGGCTTGATAGGCAACAGGAGGCTGAAGCGCGGCGCTGGATGGTATTGCTTGGCGGGTGGAGCCGACTTCGTGCCAAAGCGCTGCTTGGTCATTGTCATTTCTTGGCATGTGAAGGAACTTCGCACCTCGAAGTATCCGCTGAGTTGCTGCACGAAGCGGTAGCTTCGCCATGTTTGCATCTTTGGCGTCGATCGCCGGATGACTGCGGACCACCAAATCGATCGCCATAGCACGGGATCCGTGAATGCAGTTCTTTGGCAAGCTAGAGCACTGTGAATGGCGCCTCATATTGACAACGTTGTTGGGCGGCGAAATGAATCTGCAGCGCATGCTTGAGCTTATCGCCTTTAGGGGAGGTGAGGGCAGCGGGCTCCCAAGCGGTCGCGCATCTTGGAGCCGTCGAAATGCATCCGTCAATGGGTGGAGTCGGTATTGGCGGTAGAGTCTTTGAGTCTCGGCCCGGTCGGCGAAGTCGGCCAGTGCTTGCGACTTGATGGTGGTGCGGGGCTGGTAGTAGATGGTGTAGGGAGCCAACTCTATGGCCCATTTGGCCACTCGGCCAGAAGCATCTCAGCTGCCAATGATCTCGGCCAGCGGGGCTGTGCAAACCACCATAATTGGATGTTCTTGAAAGTAAGGCTTCAACTTCTTGGCGGCAAAGTGCACGCCGTAGCACATCTTCTGGTAGTGGGGTAGTTACGCTGGAGGTCGCGATTACCTCGCTCGAGTAATATATCGGTCTCTGGACATGGGCGCCTTGCCTTCCTCTTTCGCTCGACTACAATGGTATCTTGACTACTTTCATTTGGTGGCGGCAATGTATAAAACATGGGCTCTTTAGGAGTCGGAACGCCCGACATAGAGTAGTCAACATCTTCTTCAGTTGGAGAAATGCTTCATCCGCCTTGTGGTTCCACTCAAAAAAGGTGGTCTTCTTCATCAGTTGGTACAAAGGGAGAGCCTTCTCGCCTAGCCGACTGATGAATCGGCTGATGGATGCCAAGTAGCCGGTGAACTTCTGCACATCTAAAAGTTGGCTGGGTACCTCCATCCTCTCGATGGCCTTGATCTTCACAGGGTTACACTCTATGCCGCGTTCAGAGACCAGGAAGCCAAGGAGATGGCTGGCTGGTACTCCAAAGACGCACTTCTCAGGGTTGAGCTTGATCTGGAATCGGCGCAGGTTTTCAAAGGTTTCTTTGAGGTCTTCCATAAGAGTCCCATGCTTCTCCGCCTTCACCACTACATCATCCACGTAGACGTGGGCGTTTCTGCCGAGTTGCTTGAGGAGGCACTTACGCATCTGCGCTGAAAGGTGGCGTCGGCATTCCTCAAGCGAGCGTCATGGTCGAATAGCGAAGGCTCGAATGGCGTGTGGCGGTCTTGATCTGTCTGCCGGGCTCAACTTGATTTGGTGATACCCTGAATATGCATCTAAGAAGCTCAGCAGCTCGCATCCGGCTGTGGAGTCTATCACCTGATCGATTCTTGGCAGAGCAAACAGGTCCTTGGGGCAAGCTTTGTTGAGGCTTGTGTAGTCAATACACATCTGCCACTGCTTGTTCTTCTTCAGCACCAAGACCGGGTTTGCCAACCACTCTGGAAAAAACACCTCCATAATGAAGCCGGCCGCCAAGAGCCGGGCTATCTCCTCTCCAACAACTCTTCTCTTCTCTTCTGACAGGCAGCGCAAGGGCTGCCTGACAGGCTTCACATCAGGTCAAACATGTAACTTATGCTCGGCGAATTCCGTCGGTACACCTGGCATGTCCTTAGGGGACCATGCAAAGATGTCTCGATTCTCACGGAAAATCGGCAGGCTTCGCCTTCCTATTCTTGTCAAGGTTCACACCTATGACAGCGTACCTCTCTGGTGCTCGGGTCCAAGGGTATCTTCTTGGTCTCTTTGCCCGGCTTGAGCAGGCCTCAGCTTCCGACTCCTTGGGGTCGGGCGACATCTCTGGCTGCTTGCGGCCATCGCCATACAAACCGATCAAAAGCCGCTTCTCAGCTGCGATCACTAGGGACTCGGCCAGCCATTTGCTCTCGGTGCCTGGTGAGACGACTTCCTATAGTCGCCCGTGACGGCGAAATCCTTGGAACTCGGCATCTTCATCTTGAGGTAGGCGTGGTGGGGAACTGCCATGAACTTGGCCAAAGCAGGCGGCGAGTAGCATGGTAGGGGCTTCGAGTCCACCACTTCAAACCAGGTGGCTCTCGGCGGAAATGATCTTTGTCTCCTAAGGGCGTCTATCGATATCTTGCCGATTGGTGGCAGGAAAGACTAGGTACAATGCCGTGGAACACCGTCCGGCCCTTTCTGGAGTTGTCTTTGCTTGATTCTAACTTCTCCATGGTATCCTTATGCGGGATGTTGATGCTCTTGCCTCCGTCTATCGGCACTTTCGCGCGGCGGCTGCCCGCCTATTAGTGGCCAAGGTGGCACTCGGGACCAAGGCATAGGGCCGGTTCGGCATCACCTCGGGTGATCGCCCTGCTCGGTGATAGGCTTCTCGAACCAATGCATAAACTACGGAGTATCGATGCTCTCTGCATTCACCTCCTGCTGCTATCACGGCTGACCTCTGCGTCGATCGTCGACCACCTTTGGTGAACACTATATAGGATCCATGCTCTTACGGCTACTCATCTCGTCTTTGCGCCGGCTGGCTGGCAGCCCGGCATTCTTTGGAGGCGGCGGTGGGCGGCAACCCGATGGCGGAGGAGGAAGGCCGTCTCCTTGGCGATTCTGGTGAGCGGTGGCACTTTCAGTGGTGTGGTTTGGCGGCTTGGCGCTCTTTGTGGAACTTCTTTGGGACCATCTAGAGTATGCTTTCGTAAGAGAAGGCGGCAACCAGTTAGACTTGCCGCCTTTACGTAAACGGTGGAGGCTGCCCCTCCGGTGTTGATCTTCATTGTTGCAACCTGCCCGATTGCTAGAAGTCGGCGGTGGAACCCTGCGCTTGTTGTCATTCTGTTGTTGTCGCCGGTGGCATCTCCGGCTGGAGTTACGGGAGCTGGGGGCCACTTTGCGATCGCGTTAGCGAATTTCCGTCTTCACGGAGGGTCGGTGTGGCATACTTATGCGCTATGATCAGCAGCTCGTCGAGGGTTTCGGCTCATTGCGGAGGAGCTTGTGCTTGAGAGGTGCCTTCTCGGCACCCGCGGTGAAAGTACTCGATAGCTTTGCACCTCGTGCGCCCTCGCGGGAGTTCGGCTTCGCCCGGCGCATGAGGTAGTCGTGTGTCGACTCGTCGGGGCCTTACGCGCAAGGAAAGTGGCGGCGGCAGGGAGGTCGCTTATGCGTGCTCGTGAAGTTTTGGATGAAGGCCTCGGTGAAGTCGACCTAGCTGTTGATGCTGCGAGGCTTGGTGTTCAACCATGTCGGGCGTGCCTGGGCATGAGTGGAACATACTTCCACGGCAACTTCGCTTGTTGCCGTTAAGCTATGTTGGCGGCCGTGGGTAGTCAACCAGCGATCCACGGCTTCCGCGGGCGGTATACTTAGGTGTGTCTCGAGTGTGAACCCTTTGGGAAAAAGGCTCGTCTCGGATCACGGGGCCCGAAGCAAAGCGGACCCAGCTCGTCTTCTTCTTCAGCGCCGAGATCGGTGGAGTCGGTCGATCGGTGGTGGCGTCATTTCTCCGACTCCCTCTCGGCGGCCAAGCGGCCGCGAAGTCGGATGCTCAACGGCGGTAGAAACTTCGCGTTCTCTTCTCGGCGGGGAAGCGGATAGTCGCCTGCCATTCCACTTGCTCTCGCGGCCCGTCTTGGTTGCGCTCGATGGTGATGCGAGTCCGACTGTGATTGACAGCCGGCTCTTTGTCTTTTCTTCCGCAGACTCCACCAGTCGGTGTCCGAGATGTCGTGCCTTGATCTCGGCGGGGAGGAAGTCATCGTTTGGTTGCTGCGGCGCCTCCGTGCGGCCGCCGGCTGCATTCTGCGCAGCAACTGCGTCGAGGAGCTGCTGGACTCGCTCCGTCATCATGCGGTGCTCTTCGCCTTCAAAGTTCTTTAGCTCGTCAGTCGCCGCCTGGGCGGCGCGGATGTTCTCCGCAGGCGTGGCGTATACGGGGCGATTGGCCCCGAACAGGTTAGCGATAATCGCGCGCGACTGTCGGACAGCGCCTAAGCGGCTAGGTCGGTCGAACGGTGAAGCCACCCAGCGCGATCCATCTCGGCGCTGGTAGGCCGACAAGCTCCTCATGCTTGCCCGACTTCTTGGCGCCGCCGATGATCTGGCGGCGTGTCTCAGCGTCTCGGCGTCTGCGTCTTCTGAAATCGGTGCGGTCGGTCTTGCGAGCCGCGCCGAATGGGTCATGAGGCTCCCTCACGGGCGCTGGTCATGACTAATAGCGAGCACCTCCGTGTGGCGCTTCGCCGCTCTCCTCGTGAGGGCGGCTCATCGTGAACCACCGCATTGGTAGGGAGCAGCGTCGAAGCGTAGCGGCATCGAGTCGACCGACGCCGGGTCGGTGGAGCCTCACGGACTCAAGTCCGCAGCGAGATCGCGGTGGCGTGGAGTTGGTCGAGGATGCTTTCGCGAGGAGGCTCTCGGGGCGCTTCGTGCCTTCGTCGGATGTAGGCTCGTCGGAGGCGAACCTCACCGACAAGTTGGCGAGCAGCTCGCTGCATAGCGACCCTCGGCGCCGCCTTGCGCGTCGATCTGAACTCCGTCTGGCGAGCTGGCTGGCTGCGCTTGCGAGGAGGAAAAGGGTTCCGTCTAGAACAGATCCCGGACGACGGTGCACCTCGCCCACGGTGGGCGCCAAATGTCGGGGTTGGGTGCGACATATGCCATAGGATGGCTTATCATGGTGAGAGGCGAGTAGAGCGTCGCGGTGCACTGAAGCGGGATGGCGAACATGCGCGCGGCGGATCTTACCCAACCGGGGCTCTCAGGAGATAATACCCCTACTGCTGCTCTGCGGGGTCTCCGCATGGTCACTAAGGCAAAGTGAATACAAGGTTGCTCCTAGAGCTGATCTAGAGGTAGGAGAAGGCAAGGCTACCTTTCTCCTTCCTATATGGTCTGTCTAGTGCTCATGGATTCGAACCCTTTGCATGGGTGCTTTGGGGGGTTTATATAGGCCTACCCCCAGGGGTACAATGGTAAAGCCGGCTGGGTGCGGGTCGGTGTACATCTCTCGAGCCGTCGTCTTCTGCGCGACTCCTAGGAGCCCGCCGGTGAGTGGGTCCGCCGACCGACCTAATCTGAGGCGTCGGCCCGAGTCCACCATGGCGGAGTCTTCTGCCGTGGCGAATTCTTTATGCCGTGCTTCTAATGGTTGGCTTGGTCATGGGGTCATAACATGATGCCGCCGCTTGTGGGCGTCCCTTGTTGCCATTCCCCCGTCGTGTCTGGTTAATGGCATGTGGGGCCCGTGGGAGGGGCCGGCCGACTCCTAGGGGCCGACTCCCAACGGGTCCGACTCTCGGCGCTCTCGCCGTCTTCATTACTCTCGCTGACTGCTGGGCCCCGCCGTCTCCGGGCCATACAGACAGGCCGCCGTGGGCACAGGGCTCCGCCCCCAAGGGCTGATGTCAGGGCCGGCATGGAAACAGTGCCGCGCCGGACAGAGATCTCCGTTGGTACGGCGCACTATGGCAATGCCTGCCCTTAAATAACAGGGTGATTGGAGTCGCAGGCCGACTCCCCATAGTCGGCTTCTTTGGAGCCGCCTCTGGGACTCGGCTTATCTTGGAGCCGCTTCTTAGACTCGGCTTAACAGGGAGTCGCCTCTGGGACTCGGCTTATCTTGGAGCCGCCTCTGGGACTCGGCTTGGCTGGGAGTCGCCTCTCGGACTCGCGGGGCGCAGCCCGCCCCGATATCTTGAAAGGCTCTGGGACTCGGGTTGGCCTACCCGTGGCCCATTACTCCGACATAGCCACCCTATCGTACGATATATACATGGTGGACATGCCTAAGGAGGACGACGGCGACAATCCAGAAGATAAAACCGCCGGGCAAAACCGAGCGGCAGCGCGAGCGCCGCTCAAGTCCGGCAACGGTAAAAATAGCGACAAGAGCACGGAAAGATCAACACCCGGTTAACTCCGAAGGCAACAACAACCATACGGACCAGCGATGGAGCGGGGCCGAGCAGTCACGCCGAACATAGTTGAAGCGAGCGCCCGATCACAATGATCCCGAGGGACGAGTTCATCAAACCGCTCCAGGACAAGAACACAGTCCGGATGACGATACATTCATCATCCCGGAAACACGCATGGAACAAGATAACCTCCACAGAAGGCTGATGGCCACTGTGAGAAGTCTAAATAAGCAGAAGCAACGGCTAAAGGCCGCACAGGAAATGCTCAATTGCAGATGGAATAAAGTGCTAGACACTGAAGAAAGATACGACGACGATCGCCATACAAAGAGCTATACAAAATGCAAGCTACTGCGAATTGACGGCGAGGCCATTCCACCAAGAATAACATGACCAGGGGAGGCGGACGAACCACTTCATAACATGCAGAGCATCTACCGACACCCCGCACGATTTATGTGAACACCTGGATAAGATAGCCGGCGCGGCTAGGTCCATCTACGGATCTAAAGGACACACCCAAACGCGGTACTATAGTCACTGTCAGTGTCAAAACCGGCGGATCTCGGGTAGGGGGTCCCGAACTGTGCGTCTAGGCGGATGGTAACGGAGACAAAGGGGCACGATGTTTTCACCCGGTTGGGCCCTCTCGGTGGAGGTAAACCCTACTCCTTCTTGATTGATATTGATGATATGGGTAGTACAAGAGTAGATCTACCACGAGATCAAGGAGGCTAAACCTAGAAGCTAGCCTATGGTATGATTGTTGTTAGTCCTATGGACTAAAACCCTCCGGTTTATATAGACACCGGAGAGGATAGGGTTACACCAAATCGGTTACAATGGTAGGAGATCTACATATCCGTATTGCCAAGCTTGCCTTCACGCCAAGGAAAGTCCCATCCGGACCGGGGCGAAGTCTTCAATCTTGTATCTTCATAGTCTTGGAGTCAGCCAATGATGATAGTTGACTATCTGGACACCCCTAGTCCGGGACTCCCTCGGTAGCCCCGAACCGAGGCTTCAATGGCGATGAGTCCGGTGGCGCATATTGTCTTGGCATTGCAAAGGCGGGTTCTCCTCTAAATTCCATGTGCTTGCCGAGTAGTGTCGGCTTCCTTATAAATGTTGCGCTCCTTGGCTTCCACGTCCAATAATGGCCCTCTTCCCGTGTCGTGTGAATGCAAAAAGCGAGGTATTTTATGTTTTACCCCTAGCTGCTTGTGAATAAGCTGCCTATAAGAGGGGGATCTAGATCCGAATCACACCATCCTCCTTCATGAGTGTTCATCGAAGTGCCTCGACAAAATCCACTCCATCATGGGCCGATCGTCGGCTCCTCCTCTCGCGCTCCCAGCCCTCGGCCAAGAGATTGGGGAGATGTTCAGTCCCATAGCGAGCTAGTGGCGCTCAAGCGAGAGGATATCTTCCCCAGCCTTTATGGTTCGGTTCGAGCGGACTGGCCACCTACAAGGCGGAAGCGGGGAGGAGGGCATCCCCAATCCCTCAAAGGAGGCGGGTATGCCGTCCCTTATCTAATAAGGGGACTCGGTTTCCGTACATCCGTTTCTCACAGGGGTCCTAGAGTTCTATGGGCTCAGCGTCACCACCTTCCTTTGCCTCCATCCTGCACATCGCGGGCTTTGTAGCCCTTGCGAGTTGTTCTTGGGCATCGAGGCCCATTTTGCGATGTGGAAGATTGTTTTGCCTCGTGCCCCGTTCTCACGAGTCGATATATCAAGTGGGCAGAGCGAAATATGGCGCATCGCGGGACGGATATCTATCCGGAACCCGAAAAGCGTCCGAAGACTAACCGGAATGGTTTTATATGGAAGACACCCCGCTGTCGGACCCAGTTCGGATCGGCCTCCCGGAGTTCAGCAACACTCCTCTGAAGAAACGCCTGAGTTGGCGCCCCAGGAGCCCTCAACGGGAGAATGATAGGGACATCCAATATCTAATGGGCCGGATAAGATTACTAGCTCATTCCGGATTGACCATGATTGGAGTCATGGCCACGTGCATCATGCGAGGGGTGCAGCCGCTCCAATATAGGGCCCACCCCATGTGGGATTTCAATGGGGAGGATGACGCCACCAGTCATGGCCGCAAGGGGCCGGGATCGGTTGCCGATCTGGCGAAGATCTGTTAAAGCTTGTACAAGGGGAAGGAGGACTTCCTCTGCGCGAGTCCACTGAATGGATTCTCCATGAATAACCCTAGGAGCTGGGTAAGCGGACGTTTATCTATCCGATCCATATTCCAAAAGTTAAGTGTCTCACTTTGTGATTTGGCGGGAAGCTGGCCGGGGCGTGGAGAATATACACGGCCAGCTCGAACCGAGGATCGAGCGATCCTCGATCCGGCCTCGAAGAGGATCCGGACATAAAGGTGGAGCTGATCGATGGGGTGTTCCACCAACAGCATGGACAATGCTTTGGCGCCATCACGATCGACTACCCGGTTTATCTCCGCCGCGATAGCTTGTGACCGGACTCGATACCACGATTCATCCATGCTTATTCCTACCACCATATCTGATGGTACTCGCAGGAGAGTGCCTTTGGCGGGAAGCGAACTGTGGCGGCCCGACCAACAAGTGTCGGCTTCGGCCCGGCGTGGCGGAAGAAAGTCTGGCGCGAATCGAGACATCGCTGCAATGGTATGGCCGCACCACCATGTTTAAAGGAAAGGTTACGGGGAGGTATATTGGCGCTCATGATTTTTCCGGGAGAAAAGCGCTTCGCGGATTGTGTCGGAGAGGTTATATCGAGCCTCCGCCCGGCCCGAGGCTCAACGCTGGTCGGGAGGGCGAACACAAGGCGTGCGCCGGATGCTCCTCCAACGGAGGATGCCGACAGGCTGTCCGCTACTAGGTCTGAGGTGGATAGCACCATGAATCATAGGCGCCGCCGGACAGTTCTTCGTGACGCGTGTTTCTCCCCAGAGGCATTGAATGCCTTTAATGCGGGAGACACGCATCTCCGTGCCGCTCGAGATGGTCTAACCAGGGCCACGAAGCAGTATGTAAGGACATACGGGTGAGTAATTTTGACAGTTATATATGCCAGTAGCCCCCGAGACTTAAAATAGTTAGAATAACTGACTTAAGGATCATTTGTTGTCTGAGATCTTCACGGAGAAGAATACCCACCTATCGGGGAGCTGCAAGAGTGCAAGGCCCAACTTGAGGCGCGCTAGCAGCTGCGAGAACCCTGAGACCCCTACGGTAATACATAGGTCGAAAGATAAGTAATTTGCGAAGTGCGGCGTGTGTATAAGTCTGGCAATAATATTGCAGTTGGCGCCAGACTAGATCCGGACAAGCAACAGCTACTGCGCGCCGGTGAAGGCGGCGAAGGTGCTTATGAGGGTGCAGCAAGAGAGAACAAACTCCAAGATGACAACACCCAAGTGGCGAAGAACTAAAAGATGTTGGGCCCGGTATCGCATTCCGTGAAGGAGAATCGGCGGCTTCATCACGGCATTTCTGATGAGTGCTTGAGCAAACTCTTTTAAAAAGAAGAGTTACGGCGAGGAAGTCGATTAATGAAATGTATGCATGGAGGTGTGCTCACAGGTGCGTCCTGCGGAGAAATGCCGGTTCAGCGGGTGACCAACTTCGAGCTATTGCAACTATCTGACGAGTTGGCGGGTAATGGCGGCGTCGCCCGGGCCTTATGGCCGTCCGTCTCCTACCGAGGGTCTTGGAGGCTTGTGGAGAAGCTTGAGGAGCTAAGGCGGCGCTTCCGTCTGTGGAAGATATCGGCCTACCGTCAAAGGCGCCCGAGGAGGCTGGGCCATGGTGAAGGCGAGGTACCGAAGGCCGACCGAACCACATGGCGAGTCGGGCCTGTGGGGCCCAATGGGAAGAGATCCTGTGAGCTTAATGTACAGCCAAGTAGAGTTGGCATAAAGTATTCCTAGAGGGTGTAAATTAGGCAGATCTGCTAGATGGTATTGAAGAGGAATACAATCGAGTCGGGTTGACTATGTAATTTAAAATGACATGTAAAATGCCTTCTAGCGGATTGTAGATCGTTTGTCATTGCGGACCTTTTAGCTTCAACCTCGGGACTCGGCAGTCAGGTGTGTCCGAATACCCTCGCGGTTATATAAGAACGGGCATGCATGGAGACCATGCGTAGGGGTCATTAGTGCTTTGTCGGACAAGTGCCCAACTAGTTATGTTATATTACGGTTAGTAAAACATCTTCGGGGAGAATAGTTTAGTTAGGGGTTCCTTTTCTGGGAGGCATGCCTAAAGTGCATGTCGGACTGCGAAAAAAAGCAGGAAAGCATCTGGGGCAGATAAATAAATAGGTAAGAAATCATCTTTCAATTCACCGACCGAATATTCCCTTAGAGCGCTAGCTTCGGCTTCACCCAGTCTGAGGTACACATCGGCTTACCGGCGGTAACAATCGTGAGGTGCTCCTTTACCTCCTAGCCGAACAATCGGGAACGTAGGGGTAAGCACAGGAGCCAAGCAACCCAGCTTGGCCAAAACTTAAGTCATATCGATGCATATAATGGTGGATAAAAGGTACATGCGGAAGTGTGAAACATGTGTTGGGTATAAGGCCCGTATAAATAAGCTTCTGTTAGAGAAGCCCCCAGGTATAATGAGTGCGGATAGCACGTCAAGTGTGTGTGAACAAAGCGCAGATGAGCCACCGAAGGCTCATGAAAGAAGAATAGAAAAAAAGGAGAAAGAAGAGAGGGGCAAATAAAAGACAGTTAAATTATAAAATATAGACAGGGGAGGGTGACGAACTCACAGTCCGGCGCTAGGCGTAGAATTTGCGGAGACGGGTTGCGTTCCATGGATTTGGCTCGAGTCGGTTATCCGATGCATTTCGCAGACGATACGCTTCGCCGGTCAGGACCTGGTCTATGATGAAGGGACCTTCCCATTTGGTTTTGAGCTTGTCCTTTTTCTTGTCCGGCAGGCGTAGAACTAATTCGCCAACATTATAAGTTTTGGCCCGTACTTCTCTGCTTTGATATCTTTGAGCCTGCTGTTGATAGAATGCGGACGAGCTTTTGCCACGTCGCGCTCCTCTTCTAAGGCGTCCAAACTGTCCTGCCGATCCAGCTTGGCTTCTCTTTCTTCGTACATGCGCACGTGAGGTGAGTCATGAATTATATCGAAGGGCAAAACTGCCTCTGCGCCGTATACCATAAAGAATGGTGTGAATCCGGTAGTGCGGTTTGGCGTGGTCCACAGCCCCCAGAGTATGGAGTCGAGCTCCTCTACCCAGTGTGTGTTAGATTCCGTGAGGGACCGCACTAACCTGGGTTTGATGCCGCTCATGATTAGACCATTCGCTCGTTCGACTTGACCGTTAGTTTGAGGGTGATAGACTGAAGCGTAGTCGATCTTGATGCCCATGTTTTAGCACCAGAGTTTAACCTCGTCAGCCGTGAAGTTCGTGCCGTTATCGGTGATGATGCTATGGGGGCGCCATAGCGAGTGTACTACCCGGATATGAAGTCTATCACAGGTCCGGATTCGGCCATTTTGACTGGCTTGGCCTCTATCCATTTGGTGAATTTGTCTACCATGACCAATAGGTATTTTTGCTTGTGGGTTCCCCCTTTAAGGGGTCCAACCATGTCAAGCCCCTAGAACGCGAAGGGCCAGGTGATGGGTATAGTTTTGAGGGCGGTAGGTGGCATGTGGTTTTGATTAGCAATGAGCTAGCACCCGACGCATCGTTGGACTAAGTCCTGAGCATCTGCCCGGGGCATCGGCCAATAAAATCCTGTACAGAAGGCCTTTCCTACAAGGGCCCGGGCTGCGGCATAGTGCCCGCCGAGTCTGGCGTGAATTTCAGCCAGAAGATTTCGCCCTTCCTCTTCGGAGATGCACCTTTGAAGGACTCCGGTTGTGCTTTTCTTATAAAGCTCTCCCTCATGGACCTTGTAGGCTTTAGATCGGCCGTACTATGTAGCGGGCCTCGTTTTGGTCTTGGGAAGTTCTGCACGATTAACTAGGCTAGGAATGGTTCCGATCCGCAGGCAATGACTGCCATTATTTACGTGGGCTGAAGGTGTTATTTCATTGGTAGAGCCATCGATTGTGTCGAGTGTTGGTCTTTGGCGGTGCGGTTGGTTCGGGTTGTTGTTTCGGACTCCTTCCCATGCTGCGGATGGCTTGAAAAGCCGCTCGAGAAGATATTGGGAGGGACAGCGTCGCGCTTTCGCCCGATCGTGCCAACCGTCGGCCGCTGGTTATTGTCCGGGCTACATGGTGGAATTCGAGTCCTTGAACCGAGTGACATTTTTAAGACAGCGTTACGGTAGGCTGCCATTTTCGGATCCTTGGCGTCAAAGTCTCCATTTATTTGCGATATTGCGGTTTGAATCGCGGACCTCTAGGCGTTGAATGCCCATGGAATTGCCATCCGGAGACCATGTAGAAGGGCCTCGTATTCGGCTGCATTGTTGGAGTCCGTGTACATTATCTGAAATGCGTATTGGTGTGTCTCCGGTTGGGGGCGTCAAGGCGATGCCGACCCCAAGCCGACCAACATTTTGGAGCCGTCGAAGTGCATGATCAATTGGAGTATCGCCGTACTCTTTAGGTAGTTTGGCCGGTCCATTCAGCGATGAAGTCGGCCAAAACTTGCGACTTTATAGCTCGCGATGGTTTGTAGGTTATGTCGAATGGTAGGAGCTCGATGGCCCATTTGCAATCTGCCCGTCGCATCGCGATTGTTTATAATGTCGTTAAGAGGTGCCGGAGGCTCTTTATTATCGAACACTCTTGAGCGTAGTGTCGCAGCTTCCGGGATGCCATGAACACGCGTCGCTATCTTTTGATAATGTGGATACGGGACTTGCATGGAGTTAGGACAGCGGATCGTAGTACATTGGTTTTGAAGAGGAACTTGTGTCATACATTTCTCATTCGATGTGAGCACCGCTTACAACTTGATGTGTTCGCGATATATAATAACATTGGTTCGCCCAAGTTAGGCGTGACGAGAACGGTTGTTGCCAATATGGCCTTTATTTCTTGAGTCCGGCCGTGGCGCATCCGAATCCATTCGAAGTGTTGGTCGCGGAGGAGGCGATAAAGGGTAATGCCTTTTCTCCTAAGCGGGAGATGAAGCGGCTTAGAGCTGCCACGCATCGATCAATTTTGAATTTGTTTGAGGTCTTTTGGGATATCCAAGCGTGTGAGCTTCGGATCTTGGTTGGGTTTGCTTCAATTCCTCTACGGATACAATGAAGCCCAAGAGCTTTACGGCTGATGCGCGCAGCGCATTTTCGGGTTGAGCTTAATGCCATATGCTCGGAGGTTGTCGAATGTGAGCCTCAAATCATCTACTAGAGTTTAGACGTGTTTGGTCTTGACGACTACATCGTCTACGTATGCCTCCACTGTTTTGCCGATCTGGGTTGCTAGACATGTCTGAATCATGCGCTGATATGTTGTGCCGGCGTTTTTGAGCCCGAAGGGCATTGTGTTGAAGCATAATGGTCCGTATGGAGTGATGAATGCCGTTGCGGCTTGGTCTATCTCCGCCATCTTGATTTGATGGTAGCCGGAGTATGCGTCGAGGAAGCACAATGAATCATGCCCTGCTGTAGCATAGATGATTTGATCGATGCGGGGAAGGGGAAAAGGATCCTTTGGACAAGCCTTGTTAAGGTCCTTAAAATCGACGCACAGGCGCCAGTATTTGTCTTTCTTTGGTACCATTACCAGGTTTGCTAGCCAGTCCGGATGTTTTATGTCTCTGATGAATCCGGCTTCTAATAGTTTGGCTAGCTCCTCTCGCATTGCCTGTCTTTTGGGTTGAGAAAATGGCGAAGAAACTGTTTGGTGGCTTGAATCCTTTAGGATATTTAGGGTGTGTTACGCCAACCTGCGTGGGATTCTGGCATGTTTGAAGGTGCCGAGCAAAGATGTCCCAATTTTCGAAGGAATTCTCGTAGTCTTGGCGTCTACATCATGGTTTAATTGTGCCCCAATGGAGCCGTCTTTGTGGGGTCCGTTGGATGGACTTGGAATTTGACTATTTAGTCAGCGGCTTAATAGAGGTGGACTTGGATCTCTTGTCGAGTATCACATCGTCCTGTTCACCATGGGCCTTGTGTGATGAGTTCCTCTGCCGCTAGGGCCGGATAGTGCCTCTAGGGCTAGTCGGCTGTCTTATTTTGGTGCGAGTGCTATGTCAGGATCAGCGACAAGTGATGATTCCATTGGGCCCGGCATTTTAAGCTTCATATACCCGTAATGGGGTATAGCTTGAAAAATTGTGAATGCCGCTTCGCCCTAATAAAGCATGATATCCGCTGCTGAGCAGGGCCACTTGGGCGTGACCTCCTCGGACTGTAATTGTCCGTGAGCGAACACCACATCGGTGTAATTTTTCTGTGCAGCGTGCTTCGACTAGGGATTATTCCTTGAAAGGTTGTGCTTCGCTCAATCTTGACTCCAGTCTATTTCCATTTTTGAAGGGTTTCCTCGTAGATGAGGTTTAATCATTTGCCGCCATCACTGAGTACCTTAGTAAGGCAAAGTTGTCCACTATTGGATTTGAGGACCAATCTGGCTGGTGCTCGGGCTGTTGAATTTAGGTTAAATCGTTGGCGTTGAAGGTAATAGCCGTGTCCTCCATGGATTTATTGTTGCTACTTGGTAGACTTGGCGAGGCTGCGGGTGTTCGTTTCCACATATTATTTGATCACGAAAGTCTCGAAGGCTATTAATACCGTGCCGGTACTGCTGGGCTGGTTACGTGGGGCTAGAAGGTCTTAGCCACTTTTGGCCACTGCCGTAGTATCAACATTGCTCGAAGGCTATGTATTGGAGTGGCGCCCTCGTGCTATGGATTTTACGAGGTCATTGAGCCATCCCTCGATGCAGTTCCGTGCCCTTTAGGGGTTTAAGCTTTTGGTTTTTATCCCGGTGCTGAGCATGATGCACCCTTTTATTTCGGACTAGGCTTGTGTTGGGGCGGATTGTCCCAAAACTTGGTTTGGTTTTCGGGCACTCTCCATCGCCCGATACTTCCGTACTATGGGCCGCTAGGTCGTGAGCGTGTAATTTCCGGACGACTTATGGCGTTCATGATTCCCTTGTCCGTGCAATTGTTGTAGAAAATTGAGATTGCGCTTTCCTCACGGCAGTCCTTTATCTGTCCATAACCGGGAGAATCTGTCGATAATGATGTCTTTGTTTCAGCGGGCTCTTGCGGATTCGACATAGATTGCTTGTGTTTGGGTGGGCGGGTGGAATTAAATTGAACCCGTCAATCTAAGGCTCAAGGGGCGGAAAGTTTCGAACTTGGAAGCTTGGATTGCTGGATGTTGTCCAGCGAATCGGCCCATTGTCGATGTACTAAAGTAGGGTACCTTAGTACCCGAACTTGTCTGCGAGGCGATCGTGGCGTCATGACAAGCCTTGCGGACGTCCGCCAAGATCGCCGTTATTCCTATCTTCTGCCATTCGAGAACAAAGTGTTTAGCGAGAAGACAAGGCCCGACAAGAGGAGCTTGCGGGAAGGACAAAGACCCGGCAAGAGGAGCTTGCCGGAAGGTAACCAAGGCACCGGAAAACTTGCGGCGCCGCGCAGCGTCCGGCAAGACCCGACGAGTGGCAAGCTTGAAGGTGCGACAAGGCGGGGACGCCGCAAAGGCACTTGCATGGCGAGGCCACCACTCTGCGCCCGCTCTAGCTCACCCGACGGCGTGTCGCGCGAGGATCGTTCTTGGTGCGCGTGGCGGGTAGCTTGCGCAATAGCGGTCGCGGTGGCAAGAGAAGATAGCGAGGAGGACATCATGGCGTCGGTGGCGCCCTAACGGTCGCTTCCTACTTTGTTTGGATAATGGGACGGGCATTAAATGCCCTTGTCCCTGCCGTTAGAGTTAGGTAGAGACACTTTGTAGATAGCGGTTGTACCAACCGGCGTTTTACTTTACCCCTCTCTGCGTGGCCACTGTGGTGACCCTTTAGACTATAAAAGGAGGCCCATGCGCGCGTAGAAGGGTTGACTTATCGGCACTCTGACACACCTGCGTTCTCAACCAAGAACAAATACAAACACAAAGCAGCGGTAGGAGTTTTATCTCTCCGGAGAGCTCCGAAGATGGGTAAATCCCTCGCGTGCTTTCGACCTCGATCTGCTCTTCGTGCGCCCTCCGCTCCCTGCCGGACCGAGAAGGGGCCCTGCCCCATAGGTGCTCGTTCCCCACGACATCTTTGGCGCGTCAGGTAGGGGGCGTCGAGGTTGTGCGAACCTGATCCGGTCTCTGCGCGCGCTACATCAACATCTTCATCGACATGCCACCGAAGAAGAAGCCTTGGAGGTGGCGCTCCGTCCGTCGATTCCACCTTTGCCGAGACAAGCGGGCGGAGGAGTAGGCGTCGGCGGAGGCGGCTGCAGTGGGACTCACGTCGTCACCGAGTCAAGGACAAGGCCCATAGCTTCAACATCTGTACATCCGCTCCCCCTCCCGAAGTGCGGGATCGACAACGCCACGGTGCTCCTAGCCGTACTTTAGCGTTGGAACAAAGGCCAACCGGCCGGAGTCGCGGGGCGCTCAAGGCCAACATACCGTCAACACCGCACGCAGCCGCGGTCGCGATCGCCCGGGCGAGATGTTGCTCCTTCTAACTGCTTGTTAGAAGTTTGAGCATATCCGCACCTCGTGTCGCTTCGCCACCGCCGCCCAAGACTCCGGAGCGCTGGCGAGCCCGGCTGCTTCTGGATTACCCTCGGCGCAGACAAGATCGATGGTGGAGGCTACCATTCGAGCCTCATCGGCCGCCAGCGGCGACAAGCCCCGACAACCGAAGCACATCGAAGCCCGGCAAGGCGCCAGTGCGGCCGGCGCCCGACAAGACCGCTGGGGTGCCACCACCGTGCACTCCCGCCCGAAACCAAGATCGCCCGACTTCGCCGGGCCAACCTTGACACCGACTCCTTTGCATCGTCCAGACCAGAGCTTCGCCGCGATCAGCGCCAAGTTCTCCAAACGGCGACAAGAAAGGCGCTTCCTTTTCGCATCGGCGTCGGAGAAAGCATAGCGTCAATCGACCAGCGCGCTGGGCCCTCTCGATATGCATGCGCCCGAAGAACCAGGCGACTTGCCGTCTGCAGTAGGTTGCCCTGCGTTCACTCGTGAGCTGCGGCAAGTCGATGGCCCAGCCAAGAACTTCAAGCGGGCGTGCGAAATGCGATGGCAGGATACATCCGTCGAGTTCCTCGGCGTCTACACCATTGCCGTCGCAGGCTGTCGAAGCGCGGACGAAGATCCTCGCCAATTACTTCCCCCGGTACTCAAGCCCAGCGTCGAGATCTTGGCTCATGCACTTGCGGGACAACTCCATCTCTTCGTGGGCGGACTGTGCCATCGGTTTGTCGGCGCCTTCACGGTGACCCACAGACCCCTGACCGGAGGCGATCTTCATCGCTGCGCCCGAAAGAAGAGAGCCCTGCGCAAGTACATGAAGATTCAGCAGTGCAGCGCAACATCGAGCGTCCACCTGCGCGGTTATCAGTAGCGTTCCATCGAAACGTCGCGTAACCGCGGAGATGAGAGAGATGGCGATGTGCAAGATCAGAGATGTCTGCGAGCTATATGCTCTGGACGACAAGTGTGCAAGGGCTGAAGAGGGGAGGAAACTCCCCGGAGAGAATGCAGGAGCAGAAGGATCGGACAATGAGGATGCCCCTCCGGCAAAGAAGAACCGGAGGCGGAATAACAGAAAGAGAAAGGCTAAGGATGTGCTAGTTGTTGAGAAGTCCGGCAACGGAGGCAGCGCCGACAAGGCCAAAGCTGGTGACTCCGGCGAGGCTGTGGTGGCCGCCGACAAGCCTGACGGCTCCGGCAAGCAATACTACAAGATCCATCGCACCAAGGGCCATGACCTCCAAGCCTGCAAGAAAGTTGAGCAGATGGCAGAGCTATAGAAAGCTGAATACGAGCGCCACGACAAGGAGAAGGCCCAGGAAGGTGGCGGAGGATCCGGCAAGAAGCGTCCGTCTGGGGGAGGCGCGCGGCAAGGCCAGCGGCGGCAAGAGGCAGGCCTCCCAGCGGCGACAAGGATGAAGATGAGGATGAAGATGATGAGATGGAGGAGGATGAGACCGATGAGCAGGAGTTTCAGAAGGCGACGGAGGTTTTGTGCGTTGACGGCGGTGCTTCTCTGCACACCTTGCACCGCCAACTCAAACAGTGGGTGCGGGAGGTAAATGCAGCAGAACCATCAGTCGAATCGCGCAAGCCCCTGAAGTGGTCCAGCACGCCCATCATCTTTGATGCTGAGGATCACCCTCATTGCATCACTGCGGTCGGGTGCTTGCCGATGTTGGTTTCGCCAACAATTAGCAACCTCAAGGTCACAAAGATGTTGGTTGATGGCGGGGCGGCCTAAACCTGATCTCTTCCGCGGTGCTCAACAAGCTCCAGATCCCCGACAGCGAGCTCGAAGAGACTGGTACCTTTCAAGGAATCAACCCGGGAAGGAGCAAGCGAAGGAAAGATCCTGCTTGCCCGGTGGCGTCTGTAGCGAGTTGAACTTCAGGGCCAGAGGAGTCACATTTGATGTTGCTGATTTCCCATTGCCCTACAATGGGATACTCGGTCGATCGGCGCTTGCCAAGTTCATGGTAGCCTCTCACTCACGCTTACAATGTGCTCAAGATGCACAGTCCGATAAGTGTTATTTCTGTCCATGGAGACAAGAAAGATGCACTTATCTGTCTGAACAAGATCTACTGGGGAAGCAGCAGGCGGCAGAGCCTTGAGACCACTTGCGCTGAAACTCCCGGGGAAGAAGAAGGCCAAGTCCGGCAAGAGTAGCTCGATGCCCACTCGGCAAGCGCACCTCTTGGTGCGCTACCGTTGAGGAGCGCACCATCGAGCTCCACCGGCAAGTGCAAGAAGGCGAAAACAGTAGCACGAGAGACCAAGAAAGTGGCGCCAAGGAGGGCGACACGGTGGTACCTTCACCATCGGTGCCACGCTTGACCTAAATAGGAAGCGGCGCTCGTTGCTCTGCGGGCGAATGTCGATGTGTTTGCATGGCAACCATCGACATCCTCGGTGTTCGGGAAAGTAATTGAGCACCACCTTGCCGTCGACCACCGCGTGGCCCGTCAAGCAAAGAGTTAGGAAGCAAGCGGTGGAGCGACAAGAGTTCATTGCGGAGAAATCAAGAAATTGGAAGCAGCAGGCTTGGTCCGAGAGTACTCCATCCAACGTGGTCGACCAATCCGGTGAGTCGTCGCAAGGCCAGCGGAAAGTGGAGGCTTTGTATTGACTTCAGCGATGTTTATAAAGCTTGTCCCAGGATCCATTTCCTTTGCGGCGCATTGACAGATTAGCCGAATCCACGGCGAGGATGTGATCTGCTTTCATTCCTTGATGCATACTCGGGATATCATCGGATCTTCATGGCGAAAAGGATGAAGAAAACCGCATTCATTACTCCATGTAGCGCGTCTTGTTGGGGAGCGTAGTAATTTCAAAAATTTCCCTCGCGCAGCGAGATCATGGTGATGATATAGCAGCGAGGGAGAGTGTTGTCTATGTACCCTCGTGGGCCGAGCGGAAGCATTGGCCTTAGCGTGGGGAAGTAGTCGTCGTCCTCCGGTCGACCGATCCAAGCACCGTTACTCGGCACCTCCGAGTTCTTGACGCGTACAACTCAATGGCGCACCCTCGATCTCCGATCCAGCGAGGCGCCAAGGGGAGTTCCCCGGCCTGACGGCGTGGTGGCGATCTTGATGTTCTCATGTCGCGAGGCTTCATTTCTAAGCACCGCTACAATATGACGAGGTATAATATATCGTGGAGGGGCACCGCACGGCTAAGGAACGATCGATGATCAACTTGTGTCTAGGGTGCCCCCTACCCCGTATATAAAGGAGGGAGGGAGGAGGTGGCGGCACAAGGCGGCGCCATAGGGAGGAAACCTACTCAAGTAGGTTTCCCTCCTTTCTAATCCAAGTTGGAGGGAAGGAAGGAGTACTAGTAGTAGGAAGGAAGAGGGGAAGGAGAAAGGAAGGGGCGGCCCCCTCCCAGTCGGATTGGGCTTGAGAAGCGCCCCTTCCCTTGCTCCTTCTCCCTTCCTTCCACTTTGGCCCAATAAGGCCCATATACTTACCGGGGGGTTCCGGTAACCTCCCGGAGCTCCGGTATATTCCCAAACTCTCCTGGAACCTTTCCGGTGTCCAAATATATCCGTCCAATATATCAATCTTTATGTCTCGACCATTTCGAGACTCCTCGTCATGTCCGTGATCACATCCGGGACTCCGAACAACCTTCGGTACATCAAAATACATAAACTCGTAATATAAGCATCGCCGAAACCTTAAGCGTGCGGACCCTACGGTTCGAGAACAATGTAGACATGACCGAGACCGTCTACGGTCAATAACCAATAAGCGGGACCAGGATGCCCATATTGGTTCCTACATATTCTCTGAAGATCTTTATCGGTCAAACCGCATAACAACATACTTTGTTCCTTTGTCATCGGTATGTTACTTGCCGAGATTTGATCGTCGGTATCCAATACCTAGTTCAATCTCGTTACGGCAAGTCTCTTTACTCGCTCAGTCATGTCGTCATCTCATAACTAACTCATTAGTTACATGCTTGCAAGGCTTAAGTGATGAGCATTACCGAGAGGGCCCGGAGATACCTCTCCGAGCAATCGGAGTGACAAATCCTAATCTCGAATTATGCCAACTCAACAAGAACCTTCGAAACACCTGAGCACCTTTATAATCACCCGTTCGTTGTGACGTTTGGTAGCACACAAAGTGTTCTTCCCGTAAGCAGGAGTTGCACAATCTCATAGTTGAGGAACTTTGTATAAGCCATGAAGAAAGCAATAGCGGTATACTAAGCGATCAAGTGCTAGGCTAATGAGAATGGGTCATGTCAATCACATGATTCTTCTAATGATGTGATCCCACTAATCAAATGACAACACATGCCTATGGTCAGGAAACATAACCATCTTTGATTAATGAGCTAGTCAAGTAGAGGCATACTAGTGACCATAGTTTTGTCTATGTATTCACACATGTATTATGTTTTCGGTTAATACAATTCTAGCATGAATAATAAACATTTATCATGATATGAGGAAATAAATAATAACTTTATTATTGCCTCTAGGGCATATTTCCTTCACGTACTGCTTTGTACGGATGCCTTTCGGACTAAAGAATGCCGGTTCAACATTTGCAAGAGTAGTCAGCCATGCTTTTGAGCCACAGTTGCACAGAAATGTAGAAGCTTACATGGATGACAGAGTGGTCAAGAGCAAGGACAAAGAGACTCTGATCCAAGATTTGGACGAAAATTTTGCAAATCTGCACAAGATCAACCTCAAGTTGAATCCCGAGAAGTGCGTGTTTGGAGTCCCTTCCGGCAAGCTTCTCGGATTCTTTGTGTCTCAGAGGGGGATTGAAGCCAATCCCGACAAGATCAAAGCCATTGAACAGATCGAAGCACCGAAGCGCGTCAAGAATGTGCGAACTTGCGGCTGTATTCTGCTCTCGATGAGGTTCATCTCTAAATCTGCTGAATCGCCTGCCATTTTCAAAATTTTGAAAAAGCGGGTCAATGAAATGGACTCGGAAGCGGAGGTTGCTGCGCAGACTTGAAGAGATACCTATCCTCCTCCAATACTTATGGCACCTAAACCACAAGAGAAGTTCTTTGCTATATCGGCGGCAACCAATCAAGTGGTTAGTGCTGCATTAGTAGTGGAGAGGGAAGCGGATGATGAGCCAGCGACCGCGGCAAGCGAGCCCAGCGACAAGCAGGGGGCTTCCCCGACAAGTTTTGGTTCCGGCAAGGATGGATCTGCGCAGCCACAATGTGACGCCCGGATAATCATGCTACAGTAATCTCACGTTAATGATGCCATGTCACCTCGGTCACTGTAGTTAATCTCGGGTTGATTCGAAAACGTTTCAAATTCAAATTCAAATAATGTCAAACGATAAAGTTTTCAAAATATTAAACTAAAATGTTCGGGGTGTGCAGTTAAATGCCTGGGAAATTATAATAAAGCAAACACATTTTTATAAAATACCTAGATAATTTAAAATGATTTATAACGAGAAAAGAAAATAAATAAAAAAGAAAAAAACTACAAAAAACAGAAAACAAAACTAAAAAAGAGACAAAAAAAAGAACTCTCCTGGGCGAATGGCCCGACTAGCTCTGAGCGGCTCGGCCCGCCCACACCCACCTCACCTACTAACCCACCCGGGGACACGAACCCTAACCCATTCCCCCACTCCCCGTCTTTCCTCTCCTCGTCCCGATCTGGATCGGGGCAGGCCCCCATCGGCGAGCACCGACCTCCTTTCCCTCGCTCTTCCTTAGCACGCCGCCCTCCATAGCCTTGAGCTGCGCCCTTGTCATGGCGCTGCATCCAGCTTGATCTGGGCGCCCGCTGCTGCTGGGGCCGATCCGCTCCTCCATCGTCGCCGTGCTCCGCCATCGCGCCCGGCGCCCGGTGTCTGCCTCACCGTCGTCGTTTGCCTGCACCGCCCATCACCTCCTCGACCCCGACGCGCCGCCTCCCCGCCGTCGCGTTCCCCTGCATCGGGCCTCCCCTTCAACGCGGGTGAGCAAACCCCCCCTCCGGTCGTGACCTCGCCGTTGATGTGCCGCCCGCCGTGGCCCTGTTCGTCGGCCGCCCTCGGGTAGCGTCCATGAAGCCGCACCCTACTCCCGCACCCATTTGTCCGCACCACCGCCCTGTCTGCGCGCCGTCGCGAACCCTTGTCGCCCAGCCTCATGGCTGTTGGCCTCGCCGCGCCGCCTTCTGTCGGCGGCCCCTTGCCGTTTCACTGCCGCGCCGCCAGCCATGGCTGCGGCCGTGGGCTGTGAATGTGTGCGTGTGTGTGGTCCATGGGCCTTGCCACCGCAGGGGCAAGCCCCCTTGTTTTTTGTTAAGAAACGAAAATGTAAAAATAATAATGATTTTAAAAACATTAATGCATTAATTAATCAACTTAATTAAATCTGTTAATTAGTTAGTTCTATGACAAATGACCCCACCCGTCAGCTTGACTGGTCAACGTTCAAAGTTGACCGCTGACATCACACTGACATCATGCTGATGTCATAATTGCATTTTCTAATTTAATTAAATCTGTTAGTTCTAAAAATGATTTAAATCTTTAAAAATTAATATAAAATAAACCATAATCCGGATGAAAATACTTTGTACATGAAAGTTGCTCAGAACGACGAGACGAATCCGGATACGCAGCCCGTTCGTCCGCCACGCGTCGCTAGCATAGCGAACACGCAACTTTCCCCCTCCGGTTCACCTGTCCGAAAACGCGAAACACCGGGGATACTTTCCCGGATGTTTCCCCCCTTTCGTCGGTATCACCTACTACCGTGTTAGGGCACACCGAACACCGCGTACTGTCTTGTTACGCTTTGTGATGCTTTGATTGCTCTGTTATTTATTGTGTTCCCTCTCCGTTACTACTTTCACCTAGACCCGAGACTGCGGCGACCCCGGTTTGACTACGGCGTTGGCGACCCCTCTCTCTTGCCGAGCAACCAGGCAAGCCCCCTTGATCACGGATATCGCCTATTCTCCTCTATCTTTGCTCGCATTAGAGTAGTGTAGCATATTATTGCTTTCCGTTAATCCTATTACGATGCATAGTCGACATTGTTGCTACATCTGTTGATACCTTACATGATCCTAAATGCTTAGTATAGGATGCTAGTTTATCATCATTGGCCCTACATTCTTGTCGATCGCCTTGCTATACTATTGGGCGTGATCACTCGGGAGGTGATCACGGGTATATACTATACATATATACATACTACGAGATGGTGACTAAAGTCGGGTCCGCTCGAAGAGTACCCATGAGTGATTCACGGATTGAAATTTGAAAGGACCTTTGTCCCCATGACGCCCTCTGTGTGGATCTTTGTGTCGGAGGCGGCAGGCAGGTTGAGACCACCTAGGAGAGAGGTGGGCTGGCCTGGCCTGATCGGCGTCATGATTGCTTCATAATAACACGCTTAACGAGATCTTGGTATTTGAGCTGAGTCGGCCATTTGGTCTATCACGCACTAACCATCTATGTGGGAGTAGTTATGGGTATCCGGCGTCGTGGTATCGGCCGAAGCCTTCTTGGCGTCGACAAGCGGCGTGGCGCGGATTGGAGCGTAAGCTGCGCTTGTATTAGGGGCTGGTTACGCGCCCGGCCGCCCGCAACATCTTGAGTGTGCATTGGGCGATGGGCCCGAACCCTGTGCGCTTAGGTTTTAGACCGGCGTCTTGACTCTCTGTTGTGCCTAGGTGGGGCTGCGGCGTGTTGATCTTCGAGGCGGGCATGACCGAGGAAAGTGTGTCGGCCAAATGGGATCAAGCGTGTTGGGTTATGTGGTGCACCCTGCAGTGATTAATCTATTGAATAGCCGTGTCCCACGGTAAAAGGGCGACCGGAGTTGTACCTTGACCTTATGACAACTAGAACTGGATACTTAATAAAACACACCCTTCCAAGTGCGAGATACAACCCGGTGATCGCTCTTTAGCGAGGCTGACGAGGAGAGGATCGCGGGTAGGATTATGCTATCGATGCTCTTGGAGATGCTACTTGGAGATGCTACTTGGAGATGCTATTTGGAGGACTTCAATCTACTCTCTTCTACATCTTTGCAAGGCGGAGGCTGCGAGCGTAGTCTTGACGAGGATTAGCTATCCCCTCTTATTACGGCATTTTGCGATTCGGTCCTTGATATGGCCTCCTTACACATATACCCATGCATATGTAGTGTAGCTCCTTGCTTGCGAGTACTTTGGATGAGTACTCACGGTTGCTTTCTCCCCTTTTCCCCTTTCCTTTCTTTACGGTTGTCGCAACCAGATGTTTGGAAACCAGGCTGAGCGCCACGTCGGCGGCGGCTACTACTGGAGGTGCCTACTACTACGTGCGGCTTGGCGGCGACCAGGAGTAGTTTAGGAGGATTCGAGGCGGGAGGCTGCGCCTCTTCGATTTGTATCGGTTTGTGCTAGCCATCTTATGGCAACTTGTTTAACTTATATGCGTACTCGGATATTGTTGCTTCCGCTGACTTCGTCTATGATCGAGCACTTGTATTCGAGCCCTCGAGGCCTGGCTTGTATTATGATGCTTGTATGACTTATTTTACTTTTAGAGTTGTGTTGTGATATCTTCCGTGAGTCCACGATCTTGATCACATTACGTTTGCGTGCATGATTAGTGTCTGCGATTAAATCGGAAGCGTCTAAGATTGATATCGAGCCCATTGCTGTGAGAATCCTTTCCAACTCTTTGGCCGAAGTTGAGTCTAGTCATTTCTAAACCTTTACTAACATGGCTGTGTGGCCTATGGGCCCACGTCGTCATTGGGTGGTATTAGGATCTTTTACTCCTCGATCTTTACTCTAGGACTCTGAGCTCTCTTCTATTCGGGTTAAACTATTTTGCTAAAAACAAAAATAACTATAGGTTCTCGCAAGTACTTTCTCCCGGAGAGCCCCTTGTTACCGATGACCGCCTGCTGCACCAGAAGATTCCGAAGATACTCTACGATGTGCTCTCGAGACTATGTGCCATTGCTTTTGCAATTCACTTCCATCGATAAATCCCTTTGGATAACTACTTACACCTA
Organism: Aegilops speltoides; assembly: GCA_021437245.1. Classification (NCBI taxonomy): domain Eukaryota; kingdom Viridiplantae; phylum Streptophyta; class Magnoliopsida; order Poales; family Poaceae; genus Aegilops; species Aegilops speltoides. The sequence continues at coordinate 77,963 of JAHHZJ010002607.1, forward strand.
TCATTCATATTGTCATCCCCAGTTGCTCTTGTTATTACAAGATGTCCTGAAATACTCTTCGATATTCCGAGAATTCTTTATGCTTATTGCCTTGCAGTTTCTTGCTGCATGAATACCCCTACGCTTAATTACTCGCGCTTGCCGAGTATCCGTTTGTCCAAAGTTGTTCATGTTTTTCACAAAAATACATTCAAATACTACCCGTTCTTCCGAAAATCCCGATTAGCCTATTGCTCTAGAAATTCTTGCTTACTTGCATTGTGGTTAATCCCATAAGTCTCGTAGTCTTAATGGCATCCCTTGTCATTATCATTTTGAGTCTGTTGACTCAATATGTTTGCGAATACACGCAATCATCATTGATCCTTATAAATTACCTTTCCGACTGAGCTGCCATTCTTTTAACTAGAATTGGTTCTCGGCCAATCCAATTGCCGTTGATTGTACCCTAAGGCTATTCAACTTATCCATCCCTAATCAGAGCATTGCTTCTGATCCTTCGATTTGGATTCATAATTCCTTTGCATTTATGCTTCGAATTAGTCAGATGATTCTATAACCTGATGCATTTGCATTCTTTCCTTTTCTGGTTGAGTAGCGATACTCACATCAGATCCTTTGTGGACCGTCAAGTCCTTTGTTGGATTATTATCCGAAAGTGTCCTTCATATTCAAATAACCTTGTGAGCCTTTCCACGGATATATAAAGCCTTGTTAATTTGTATCCTCTGTTTTCTCAACTATGCTCTGTTCTCGAGCTGGTGGTATTTCCTCCTGAAGTTTGTGGTATATGTTCCTAAGAGGCCCCGATGGGTTGGACATCTGCCTTCTCTAAACTGTGTGAACCCAGAAACTACTATGGGTCATACTCTACTAGTGTTATGTCAGATAAAATTTCAGCACACAATTTCGTTGAAGGCGAGAAGTGAATGAAAGGTTATGCATTAAAGAAGTGGGAGTCGACCTTGAACCTTGCGTTCATGCCCATGGACACGATGTAGATCTTATCATTAAAGCTTCTCTTAAATTAATTATTCCTTTGGTATAAGTTCGTCTTATATCTAGGATCTGGCCTTTTTCAATCGTGGTTCGTCCATATTGTTCTTCTTTGTTCCCATTTATCGGGCAAGTTTAAACAATTGTCTTCTGTGGATTAATACCTCAGTCCAACCTCTACTTGGATTTGTCGTCGAGTATTACCCCCCTGATATCTCGAGATTATCATGGAAGGCGCATAACTTCTTATGAGTTCTTCATCAAGTGCTACCTTCCCACTTGATTCCAATTTTTCACGGGCTCGAGTTATTAAACACTCAAAGACAGATAAGCTGAACCAAGTCTGCACTCACGGTTCAAAAAGAAAAAACTCTTGATGGCTTCTATAAGTACGAGTTTGTACTTTCCTAGCCTGTTTGGCTATATCATTGTCGTGATGATTCTAACTGTCCTAACTGGTCCTTATTCTCGGAACACCAAATTGCGACAATAGCTAAGCTTACGTTGATTTTCCTCGTCATACCCTTTCACCTTAAACAAAAGCTTGAGTCGAGTTTGTGTAAATGGCGGAGGTTCCATAACCTCTTGCTTCATCATTCCTTTGACTTGATGTCATAAATCGATCGATTACATCTTCGTGAAATCTCTCGACAAATGTGTCGTGATCATCATCGATATTCGAGCTTTTCCAAGATATCAATTCAATTCGTGATGAGAAATACCATCCTTGCCCTCGATGAGTTGTGTTATCATCGACCACTTATTGCCTTCCTCCAACACAAACTTGTTAGTGTTTAGTGTTATCTGTGAATTCCTTGCTACCCGACATTGTTCTTCTTTACCTTGGAGTATTACCACCCTTATGTCAAGAATGCCATGGGAATTTCACCACCTCTTAAGGATTCTTGGTATAGTGATGCTTATTAACATCACCATTCTTTTCTTGGTCCCGTGATATTTCTAAGCTGGAATACCGACCAGATAGTGCGTGCTTTGTAAATTCTAAACTTGAGCAACCCTCTTGCTTTGAAGTATTGGTCTATAGTTTCATTCTCGACTATGGCTTATTGAATCACCATTCGACATTGGTCGTGCAACCCAACCCATATTTTGGGCACCTTTCAACAAGCGTTTAATTGTGTATGTTTTCCTTGAGCATACTTCCTTATATCATTTGATCGACAAATGTTATCTCCTTGTTCATAAGCTGGAAATCCATCTTTTGGAAATCTCGATGAATTGCCGTTGAGTTCACGGACACCTCCTTGTCCTCTCCTTGGGTTAGTGATGAACTCTTGTTAACGGAAATCACTTCATAGTTCATTTCCCGAGAATCTTACATTGTCATCTCGTCAATTGTGTTGCACCTTTTCTTCTCAGGCATACTAAGTCGGAGGTATCCTGACACCAATCGGATCTGAACCTCGGTCAGATATGATGGTTGGAACATATTTCCAAGAGTTATAACATCGGTCTTTATATGACTCGGTAAGGTGATGTCATGCCTAGCACACCTGGCCGAAGGGCCTATTGTTATAGTTTCCTTTTTTATTTACAAGGTTAACCAATTTCCATGAGGAACTTGAATGCCTTGTTTAATAAGTTATCCTGATGGGTCCTTTGTGTATCCAAATGTCCGACCTTTGCTTGAAGACCATGTCAATGCTATCTCGAAGCATGTCTGTGGTACTCCGATTTTCAGCAAGAACATTTGAAGCCCAATGCTAAATGTTTCCTGCTCAATTATCCAAACACATTTGTATGGGTAATGTCATGAAATTTCTCTCCCCTCGTAAAGAGTTTTCTACAATTATATCCTGTCATGGATATCATGCTCCTTGTCCTTGGAAGGATATACCCTAAATTATGTGTTTAAACACATTTTTTTCCTTCTATTTGTTACATTTTACGATAAACACATTTTTCCTTTCCATTGTTTTGTTCAACCTTCTTGAGGTTTATATGATCTAAGCGATAATAAGTCCTTTGCTTTTGTAAGCACCTCGATTGTACAATTCTATCGATAAGAACACATTACTATTTTGATGACATTCCGGTAACCACCGATGGACGAGAACTTTGCCTATTAGTTCGCCTCGTTCGACAAGCAGGAAAATTGCTCTCTTCGTTCCCCGTCCTTTGTACCGACATTGTTGCCAGCATAGCTGACAAGCTATTCACTGACATGCATCCCTGTCGCGTGTGTGCAAGATGTCATCGCCCTTCCTTCTTTTAACCCACATGGTGGGCCCATAACCCATAAGTCCCAGGATCGAAACCTGACTCTCCTATACACCCTCGGTTTCCAAAGTTAATTCCTCGTACATGGCCTCGTATGTAATTCACGAGCCACCTTCTGAGAGATCATCAATTCTTGTATCAGACACAATACTTATTCCCGTTGCTTTGAACCTCCTTTCACGCCCTATTCCAGGCATCGAATGATTGCCAGCTCCTTACTTTGCTCTCGATGTTTTCTTAAGTTTCTATTCGAGAGTTACATCCGCCACCTTCCCCGATGTTATCAACCAGATAGTCGACCTTGCAGATGTCTGTTCTCCTAGATTTTTCTCTCTCTCTCTCTCTTTTCCTTCGCAAGTACGATGGAGTTCCCGAAGGGAGGATGACGACTTGATCATGGTGACTTGAAGCAGAGAAATGAAGACATCAACGAAAGGGATCAACCTCTTCGAAAGGGCAACCAAGACCGATAAGACTCGTTAGGTTTTTCGCTACCATCACTTCCCCCCTTACTCCACCGCTTAAATCTCGGGACAAGATTTCTTGTAGTGGAGGAGAATTGTGACGCCCGGATAATCATGCTACAGTAATCTCACGTTAATGATGCCATGTCACCTCGGTCACTGTAGTTAATCTCGGGTTGATTCGAAAACGTTTCAAATTCAAATTCAAATAATGTCAAACGATAAAGTTTTCAAAATATTAAACTAAAATGTTCGGGGTGTGCAGTTAAATGCCTGGGAAATTATAATAAAGCAAACACATTTTTATAAAATACCTAGATAATTTAAAATGATTTATAATAGAAAAGAAAATAAATAAAAAAGAAAAGAAACTACAAAAAAACAGAAAACAAAACTAAAAAAAAGAGACAAAAGAAAAGAACTCTCCTGGGCGAATGGCCAAACTATCTTGAGCAGCTCGGCTGACTCAACCCCACCTCACCTACTAACCCACCCAGGGGACACCGAACCCTAACCCATTCCCCCCCACTCCCCACGTCTTTCCTCTCCTCGTCCCGATCTGGATCAGGGACGAGCGCCCCCTCCCCCCATCGACGAGTACCCGACCTCCTTTCCCCTCGCTCTTCCTTAGCACCGCCGCCCTCCATGACGCAGGCGCACGCCACTGTCTTGGCGCAGCATCCCCTGCTCGATCTGGGCGCCCGCCTGCGCCTAGGGGCCCGATCCCGCTCCCTCCATCGTCGCCGTGCTCCGCCATCGCGCCTGGCGCCCGGTGTCTGCCTCGCCGTCGTCGTTTGCCTGCACCGCCCATCGCCTCCTCGACCCCGACGCGCCGCCTCCCCGCCGTCGCGTTCCCCTGCATCGGGCCTCCCCTTCAACGCGGGTGAGCAAACCCCCCCTCCGGTCGTGACCTCGCCGTTGATGTGCCGCCCGCCGTGGCCCTGTTCGTCGGCCGCCCTCAGCGCGCGTCCGCGAGCCGCACCCTACTCCCGCACCCCGCTGTCGCACCACCGCCCTCTGTGTCTGCGCGGTCGCGAAGCCCTTGTCGCCCAACCTTGCGCTGTTAGCCTCGTCGGCGACCGCCCCTTCTGTCGATGGCCCTTGCCGTTTCTGCCCATTGCCGCGACCCATGCATGCGGCGTGGCTGTGAATGTGTGTGTGTGTGTGTCCAATGAGGCCCCTTGCCACAGGGCAATCCTTGTTTTTTGTTAAGAAACGAAAATGTAAAAATAATAATGATTTTAAAACATTAATGCATTAATTAATCAACAATTAAATCATTAATTAGTTAGGTCTATGATGAGAATGACCCCACCCGTCAGCTTGAGTGGTCAACGTTCAAAGTTGACCGCTGACATCACACTGACATCATGCTGATGTCATAATTGCATTTTCTAATTTAATTAAATCTGTTAGTTCTAAAAATGATTTAAATCTTTAAAATTAATATAAAATAAACCATAATCCGTATGAAAATACTTTGTACATGAAAGTTGCTCGAGCAGCGAGGCCGAATCCGGATCGCAGCCCGTTAAATCCGCCCGCGTCGCTAGCATAGCGAACGCAAATTTCCCCCTCCGGTTCTGTCAGTTCAAGCGCGAAACAGGGATACTTTCCGGATGTTTCCCCCCCTTTCGTCGGTATCACCTACTACCGTGTTAGGGCACACGAACACAGCGTCTTGTCTTATTCGCTTTGTGATGCTTTGATTGCTCTGTTATTATTGTGTTCCCTCTCGTTACTACTTTCCTGTGGGCCCCGAGGCTGCGGCGACCCCCGATTCGACTCGGCGTTGGCGACCCCTCTCTTGCCCGAAGCAACAGGCAAGCCCCCCTTGATCACGGATATCGCCTATTCTCCTCTATCTTGCTTGCATTAGAGTAGTGTAGCATATTCTTGCTTTCCGTTAATCCTATTACGATGCATAGCGACATTGTTGCTACATCTGTTGATACCTTACCATGATCCTAAATGCTTAGTATAGGATGCTAGTTTATCATCATTGGCCCTACATTCTTGTCGATCGCCTTGCTATACTATTGGGCGTGATCACTCGGGAGGTGATCACGGTATATACTATACATATATACATACTACGGATGGTGACTAAAGTCGGGTCCGCTCGAAGAGTACCATGAGTGATTCCGCAGTTGGGGGCTGAAAGGACCTTTGTCCCAATGGCCCTGTGTGTGGATCTTTGTGTCGGAAGCGGCAGGGCAGGTTGAGACCACCTAGGAGAGGTGGGCTGGCCTGATCGGCATCATGATTGCTTCATAATAACTGCAACGAGATCTTGGTATTTGATCTGAGTCGGCCATTTGGTCTATCGCACTAACCATCTACGTGGGAGTAGTTATGGGTATCCGGCGTTGTGGTATCGGCGAAGCCTTATTGACGCCGACGAGCGGCGGCGCGTGCGGATTGGAACGTAAGCTGCGCACTTGTATTGAGGGGCTAGTTACGCTTCCGCCCATACGCATAACGTCTTGGTGTGCATTGGGCGATGGGCCGATTCCTGATGCGCTTAGGTTTTAGACCGGTGTCTTTGACCCTCTGTTGTGCCTAGGTGGGGCTGCGGCGTGTTGATCTTCGAGGCGGGCATGACCCGGAAAGTGTGTCGGCCAAATGGGATCAAGCGTGTTGGGTTATGTGGTGCACCCTGCGGTGATTAATCTATTGAATAGTGTGTCCCTCGGTAAAAGGGCGACCGAGTTGTACCTTGACCTTATGACAACTAGAACTGGATACTTAATAAAACACACCCTTCCAAGTGCAGATACAACCCGGTGATAAGCTCTTTAACAGAGGCGACGAGGAGAGGATCGCGGGTAGGATTATGCTATGCGATACTCTTGGAGATGCTACTTGGAGATGCTACTTGGAGATGCTATTTGGAGGACTTCAATCTACTCTCTTCTACATCTTTTTGCAAGGCGGAGGCTGCGAGCGTAGTCTTCGGCGAGTTAGCTATCCCCTCTTATTACGGCATTCTGCGATTCGAGTCCGATATGGCCTCCTTACATATACCCATGCATATGTAGTGTAGCTCCTTGCTTGCGAGTACTTTGGATGAGTACTCACGGTTGCTTTCTGCCCTTTTCCCCCTTTCCTTTCTTTACGGTTGTCATGACAGATGTTGGAACCAGGGGCAGGCATACCGTCGATGGCGACTACTACTTGGAGGTGCCTACTACTACGTGCGAGTGGCAGCGGCGACAGAGTAGTTTAGGAGGATCGAGGCGGAGGCCTGCGCCTCTTCGATTTGTATCGGTTTGTGCTAGCCATCTTATGGCAACTTGTTTAACTTATATGCGTACTCGGAT